>SJYX01018608.1:74597-109207 GCA_006410675.1 Oreotragus oreotragus | reverse complement strand
GCTCCGGCTGCCCGCGGTCCCGAGCCAGCGGCGGCGCGGGCGGCGGTGGCGGCGGCGGGCACCGGGCACCGGGCACCGCGGCGGGCGAGCGGGCGGGCATGGGGGGCGCGCCGAGCGGCCCCGGAGGCCGGGCTGGCATCCCCGCGGCGTCCCTCCGCTAGAGGCGGGGACCAAGCCAATTCTCCTTTGCAGCAAAAAAATTACATGTATATATTATCAGGATAATATATACATCTGATCTTATTTTTTAGAAAAAGTTTATTTTGCTCCGATTTTGAAAAAGAGGGAGCGTGGGTGGCCAGCGGTTTTTTATAAATTATTCTTATTTTCTGTTATCTGTCCCCATCCCTCCCCACCCCCTGCTGAAGCTTGACTAAGGGCAGGGACCGCGGCTCTTACCTATCGGTCACCCCCTTTACCCGTTCCTCCCCCGCCCCAACGCCTAGCACAGTGCCCTGCACACAGTAGGCGCTCAATAAATGTTCGTGGATGATGATGATGATGATGATGAAAAAAATGCAGCACCAACGGCAGCAGCAGGCGGACCACGCGAACGGTGAGCAGCCAGAGCCTGGGCACCCGCTGCCAGATCCCATCCTCGTCATGGTCCTCCTCTTTCCACCCCCTCTTCCTTCTCACCCCCCCTCCTGTCTCTGATGCGCTGGTGGGTTGAGGGGGTTGGAGAGGATGCTTCTAGCTCGGTGTCGTCTACATAGAAAGGGGAGATGCGTGACAGCCACTCCATTCTCCCCTTCAGGCCTTGAATGTCAGAGTTAATTCTGCATTTGTGGGGTGGGGGTGGTCGTGGGGCCCGTGGAGTACAGTGCCGCCGCCGGAGGGGCGGTGCGCCTAGGTGATTCGGGCTCAGTGTCCTTGGACTCAACTTTCCTCCACCGCTCTTGAGCGATGGGAAGAGGGTGGCTCTGAGTCTTCAGCCCGAGCCCCCTTTCTAGCCTCTTCGCCTCCTTTCCCGCCCCCTGGTATATCAGGAAGAAGATCTCTGGTGGCATCCGGAAAATTACAGGGTTGCCAGGTTTCACCCTTCTCGTCGGTGGGTGAAGCACTTTGCTACCCTTGAGAGGGAGGCTGGGTCTCGGAATCGCTGGCCGGAGGGTCGGATGGAAAGTGTATTCCGGCTCCCAGCGCCGCTGTGCACACGTCGGTAACCTAGCAATGCCCGGGGAGTCACAGCCGCTGTGGGGTTCCCCTCCCTAGCCCGGCCCTGACACCACGTGCAGTTACCACACTCCAGTCGGCCGGCCGCCCGGGCTGGGTCCAAGGAAGGGGGTGCAGCTCCTGGCCAGCCCTCTTCACTTCTCCTTAGAGGTCGCTGGAGTCCCCACAGCTCTCTGTGGGCTCACAGCTTTCCCAATGAGCGCTCCCCAAGGTAAGACTTGGGACAATCCTCCCCTGGTTCAGACCTCTGCTGCCCACTCCTGTGGACCTCTCTTGGGCTGCCAACCAGCCAGACCTGTGCTTGACTCTGACTCTCCCTTGTGCTCTTTACTTAGCAAGAATTGGTTTCACAAATGCCCATCCCTTTCGCTTTGACTTCTGTCTCAGTAAGGAGGTTGTGACCCAAGGCAGGCAGGTACCTGGGAGACCTGCCTGGGTCCTGGCCTGACCCCAGGCTGGAGAGGGCTTTGCACATGAAGCCTCCTTGGGATTCTACCCTGTGTGTACTTGGGTCCCAGTCTATGCTGAGATGGTTCCTGTTAAGGCCTTGAGGGCCCCTGGCATAACTCAGCTTGTCTCTCCCAGGTGTAAGGATGCAGGCTGCCTGCCCTCTCTGTTTCTCTGGTTGCTGGTTTGGCTGCTGCGGCTGCAATTTAAAATGCAAAAAAGCCCTAAAGATGTTTTCTGTTTTCCGAAGCCTGTGGAGGAAATGAGTCCCAAGCATCATGAATTTTCATTTGCAGGAAGTGTCAGTGCATAATCTAGGCATTTGTTATGGGGCTCTTGGTATTGCCCTGGCGCCAGCGGTGCCAGTTTTTATTTTATTTTTCCCATGCTGAAAAAAATGCATTTGTGGCTGTGGAAAGACGTTGGAGTAACACCCTGAAAATGATTAAGACTATTGAATTATTGCCACTTTTTTTTTTTTTGGTGATGGTAGTTATTTTGGAGGAAAGCTGTGGTATGTATCTGTTAACTCACTAGAGGTACACGGGTTTTGAAAGTCAGAAAAGATGTGGAATATAAGTGGAAATGACCTCAGTTTGTCTGAAGGAATGCACTGAAAGACTTCTTGTGAAGATATGGATGTAGAGGTACTAACCCATTGGGCGAAATTCAGCGGTCGTGTGTTATTGACACTTTGGGCAGAGCTCAGGGACTTTTCTTGCTGCTCTGGCTGACCTAACCCTGCTTCTGAAAAATAGAATATGAGGTTTCCAGTGCAAACATGGGGATGATTTCCCTGCTCTTCTTAATGGGAAACCACTTCAGCTTTCTTCTGACACTGGATTCTCATTGTGTCATTGTTTTTTTTTTTAATTTTTCTTTTTTTCTCCTTCTTCCCAGAGGCAAACTATGCAAGAGGCACCAGGCTCCCTCTTTCTGGTGAAGGACCAACTTCTCAGCCGAATAGCTCCAAGCAAACCGTCCTGTCTTGGCAAGCTGCAATCGACGCTGCTAGACAGGCCAAGGCTGCCCAAACTATGAGCACCTCCGCACCCCCACCTGTCGGATCTCTCTCCCAAAGAAAACGTCAGCAATACGCCAAGAGCAAAAAACAGGGTAACTCGTCCAACAGCCGACCTGCCCGTGCCCTTTTCTGTTTGTCTCTCAATAACCCCATCCGAAGAGCCTGCATTAGTATAGTGGAATGGAAGTATCCTTTTCTGGGGGAAGTGTTTCTCATTTTCTCTTTTACCATCTGTTCTTTAAAAGGATTTGTTGTCTGAAATGGCACTTAACAAAGTGATAGCACTTTCAAATGTGAGCAACAGAAGCTGTGTGTACAGGGTTTCAGGGTATATAATTTCCTATCTCCTCTGGGTACAGAAGGGTATCTCTCTGGGTAAATTTAGGCTACTCTGTGTGTGTGTGTGTGTGTGTGTAGTCGGGGGTGGGGCAGGGAATGACAGCCTGAAACTTAAATTAATCTTTGGTCATCTGACACTAGATGGCTAGTTGAAATGCACCTTTGTTTTTTGGCAGCGGTATTAATTGAACCTATTGCAAATAAGGTATGCTCCTTAAAAACAAAAAATAAAACTCTACTAGGAATAAATACATTTTTGACCTTTAGTGGAATCTTCTCATTCTGATGTTTGAAATTTGCTTTGGATACTCCAATTAATGCTAAGGTTGCTTGTAGGTCTGCCATTTGGTGAGTCTGATTGTTCAGGTAGCTACAAATATGAACAGTTGCTTCACAGGGAGGGAGCGATTTGGTCATCAATGCTATGATTTCCTGGAATTCCCTTTTGACAAGTTCCAAAACAGCATTTGAAATGTGAGCATGAGGGAGCCTGTGGAGGGAGAGGTTTGTGTGTGCCTCTTCTTCCAAAGCCTGCGTGAGTTAGTGCCCAGCCCTCTACATGGAGGAATTTGCAGTTGTTGCCTTTATAAAAAAAAAAATTCTGTATCCTTGGACTGGAGTTACATTTCTGGGTTTCTCCTTTGTATTTTTAAACCTGAACTCCAAATGCCCCAGGCAGGTTATTAGGGCTCAGATCTTGGAAAACTGGGGTGTATTGCCTGCTCACCCCCTCCCTTAACCTGGAGGCCAGGCTCCAGTTTCTGCCACCCATCAGAGAAGGTTGACTGAGGTCTTCGTTCTGAGCAAATAGCTTTCTAATTAGTCAGATGATTCACTGGTTTGGGTAAAGCACAGCATTTCCTTTTCCCAGAATTATATTCGGGGTCGACCAGGGCCCTTGAGCAGTTCCTAGGCTTGGGAAGGAGTATGGATGTAGGGCTTTCCCACCGAGCCCGGGTCGAGAGGCCATGCTCTAAAGAGAGGATACTGGTTGCTGGCTGGCTGGCGAGTGGAGCTGGAACCCTCTTATCATTTGAGTGCCTAGTGAGGCAGCCCTCTGTCTCAGCTGGCTATTTTCTGTGCTCACGGAGAGTTAAAGTGAGGTAACTGTCTAGAAAGGTTGTAGAGAGAGTAGCCAGGGGTAGGATTTGAGGGGCTTTCATGTGCGTTTCCTTTCCAGAACAGATGTCTCTTCTCCAGCGGGTGTCGCGGTGTCTCTCACATGGCTGGGGTTGTGTGGATGTGTTTCTCTCTATAGGTTCTTTTTGAGTCTGAGGACTGAACACTGGTGTTGGCTCAGGAGGGAGGGAGATCCACAGGGAGGGGGTGTCCCTTGGAGGAGGGGTGGTCTCTCAGCGGCATGGCAGGAGCACTTAGTCAGATCATATTTAGTCACAAAGGTCTCCTCCCCCTCAGGTTGGCTTGACGTGACTCTGAGTAAGCAGAGACCTCTCAGTGGGGTCATTAATTTCATGCGGAGTGAGGTGGGAGGCCTGGTGCTGTTTCTCTCTGTGCTCTGTAATTTGTATATAGTAATTTATGTGAACGGAGTGAACTCCTGGATGGTGCTGCTGACTCCCTTTCCCGCACCGCCAGACATGTATGTGCAGGAATTAGGGGCTGTGGCTGCCAGCGCAGGGAGAAGCCACCCTGCAGATGGGAAGCGTTTACAGAATAGATTCTGAAACGATATGTGATATGTTGTTTTCAGTTGACAGTTTCCTTTAAGTTCTGGGAGCAGGGCATAGACAGCCATCTAAAATCAGCTGTGCCAGGCTCTGTCAGCACTGGGTGAATGAGTTTTTTGAACCTGCTGTTTGTTTCTACATGCAGGCAAGGCAGTATGTCCTGCACTTGGGGGAACAAGGAAGGGAGATTTAGGATCAGCCCCATCTATTTCTCTGACGCTCTGTTCTGCTTGGCTTATCAGAATCTTATGGCAGAAGGAGAGGATCCAGCATTACCTGTAAGATGAAACTTTCTTCACCGTGATGAAAAAAGTAGTCTTTTGTTTGGTTTTCCTAAATAGCATCAGTACTTCTCTGATTTGCTGGTTTATGATTTAGGTATCGGGAAATTTAAACGGCAGATGGTGATGTGGGGGATGGGAGAGGCAGTGAGTGTGTTTCCATATAGGATGGGTTTGGGGCAATTGACTTTTTAAGTTTTAGAAGGAATTGCCAAAAGGAAAGATGAAAAGGAGTTTCTGAAGTCTTTTTAAAGTAGATTGCCTTTAAGTTGGATCCCTACATAAAGAGATTTTGTAATACTAGGTGAGTTAAAAGAATAACTATGAGGGAAGGAAAAGTGTCTTGAAAAATAAGCCCATCAGATTAGTAAGGGAATAACATCATTCACATCCATGTTTCAGCGAGTGTTAAAGTTCTTCAAAAGGCTGAGGTTTCATGAAATGCGATGGAACAGAGACATGAGGGCCCTTTATTTCCTTCAGCATCTTTGGATTTTCCGGAAGGAATTCAGGGTGAATGCGGAAGATCTGTGCACATCCTCCAAGCTTTAGGACTTGGAGGTGTTTAGTGAAACTGTGGCTTTGCCTTTAGTGGATGAGTGTTTGGGAGAAACAGTGTTGTACAACCAAGCCTGGAGTCAGAGATTAGATTGGTGCTTGTGAAACCTTGCATTTGGAAAGGCTGAAAACCAAGAGAGGAAAAACAGTCATTTTTGGCAGATGTCAAATTTTGTATTGCCAGTTTTGACAGTATCTCTTAATAACACCAGAATGTTTAAGCAAGTACTGTTGAGGCTGCTCACAGAGTGATTCTTCCAGACAGACCCCTGAGATTTAGAAATGTTAAATCGAACTCCGAAAGTGTCTGGTGCTGATTTCTTATGGCCTTGTATTTGATTTGTTTATGAATTGAACACAATAACAACACATTATAAACGGAACTGCAGTCCAGCTCTAATCTGAAACAGTGGTAACTGCTGATTAGTAAGGAAAGCAGAGGAGGGAGATGAAGCCTGGCTCGCTTGTTAAGGACTGGAATAGCTATGAGACAGTCGCAGGTGGTTTGGAAAAGGTCCTCGGTGACTTGTCCTGTTCTAGTCCAGACAGGAGATCCAGGCGGACCTGGCCAAGAAGAGCCACCAAGAAAATGGCTCTAGCACATGGTGGCAGGGATTTGTGAAAGAGATTTATCTCATGATGATTTTTCTTTTCTACAACAGCCAGGAATTTAGCTTTCTAAGGCCCTTGTTGCTGTGAAAACGACACGAAGCAGAAACCTGGTTCACACAGTGTCCTAATTGAATGGACTTTTAGGTTTTCATATAGAATGTCCAGCAGAAGGGTGAGAGTAACGTAATCCTTGCCACAGAAGAAAAGGACTCGTGGAAAAGTCATTTGATAGGAAGATCTGCTGTGAGTTGACCGCTGATGATTACTGCTGCTGGAAACCTCGTCGTCACAGCAGTCATTTGAATAAGGATTTGTGTGTAAGATTGTCATTTAAAAAGCAGGTCAAGATGGTGTGATTGAGTGTGATGAGAGAGATGGTGTATGTTGGCATGACATGTATATACCTTAACAAAAACTTTCAGACCATTTGACATATTTATATTATTGGCTATTTTTGCCAATTGTGTGGCCTTAGCTATTTACATCCCATTCCCTGAAGATGATTCTAATTCAACAAATCATAACTTGGTAAGTGTCCTTAGAATTGCTGCTTATCTTGATGTGTGCTTGTCATTGACCTCAGTACTGAAATTGGCAGCTGGCTTTCTGGGTGGTTGAAATTTACAATGATGCATGTGATGTTTCACAGAGTTTTGCAGCAGTGTTTTTTTTTTTTTTTTTTTGAGCTGTATTCTCAAATTTATACTGAATGAATGAAGTGTTTAAAGTCATGAATTTTGTATCAATAGATGTGAAACTTTTCATGGAAGAGGTTTGTAGCAGATTTAAAAATAACTTTTCTCTACATGTAGCCTGTTTTTGGTTTCGCCATTCTCTTCCTGGTAACGTTAGCTTTTTTTTCTTAATCTAGTGTTATTTGCTAGTATGGGGTACTTTGGTCGATTTTTCTGGTAAGTAGAGAGTTATCATGTAGATTTTGTACATCAGCTATTGTTGCAGAAGTACAACACGATAAAACTAATCATCATAGAACATAGTTCTGAGAATAATATAATAGAGTGTCTAAGTTCCTCCTGTTAGTCCTATGACATGCTCCAGGATAAAATGATTCTATAGTGGAATAAATTGGGATACTTCCATACACTTTATTGCTCTCTTAAAGATTTATCGTGCACATTACCTCAGTAAAAGCTCCAGGAAAGTCTGTAGTTAAAAAACCAGTTTCATTTTGTTTAACTCAGCTTAGCCCCTAAAAGTAATTGGTCATGGATTCTTTAAACATTTTTTTGGCAGCGTGCATCACAGTGTTTCATGGAACTTCCTTTGGGAAAGGTTGATATAGTTAATAAAAAAAAAAAAAAAAGCACTGAGGAGCACTGAAATGGGACTAGGAATTGTCCCACTGGGCTGTCAACTGGCTGTATTTTGGGGCGTTTCCCAGATCCTTTCTGCATTGCTGTTGCCTCATCTGTCAATTCAGGGGACTGGACGAGAAGATCGCCAGGGTTGTTTCTACCTCTGACATCCTGTAATCTTGCCTTGATGATTCAGAATTCAGGATTTTTCTGGTGCTGTGGCATCCTCTTTGCTAGGATCAGTCCTTCATGACCGGAGCCCATGCAGAAATGAGGTGAATGAGGGCCTGGTCCCGGATAACAGCAGTTCTCTCTCCTGCTTTGCTTTTCCCTCTTTCAGCTGGTTCCATTTGTTTTTGGTTTCTTATGTTGAAGCTGTATTTTAATAGGTCTGAATGTTCTTAGCTGCATGTGGTAAAGTAGAACTAGGGTGGGGAAAGCTCTCCCGGGGTCTGGAGACGGTGACAGTATGCTCTTATGACTTTAGACTTCATGGTTTATGTACGGGATTTCATGTTGCATCTCTGATGTGCAGCATATTTTATATGTAGTGTGATGTCTTTTCATCTTTGGGCTTTTGTAGTCTGATGTGTAGAGAATTTTAGAAAATTATGGATATTGCTACTGTAAGTACAACTGGAAATGGGAGTTGGATATACAGATAAAGACTGACTATTAGTATATATTTATACTGTGTTAGAGATGATTTGTGTGACTCTGGGTATTTTAAATAGTTTCTGATTTGGTTGTAGACATGTGCCTTTAGACAATCATTTCAAAGGAGAAGCGGAATAGTGAAAAGCCCCCATCAGTGGGGCTAGATCATCAGTCTAGGCCACAGATGGTGTCAGCCTTGTTACCAAATTTAACAACGTGGATGGTGACCCAGTTTGTTGCTTTTTGTAGCTCAAGAGAACATGATTAAACAAACTTAGAAAATAAATACCTTTCAGAAAGGCAGATTAATTCAGATCAATGGAATAATTAATGTAGCTGCATGTATAAGTCAATTGATATTCTGATTTTTTTTTCCCCCAGGGTAATTCAGGGCACTAATATAAGAAGTGTCAGACCATTTGGATTTCTCAGCTAATAACTGAGGGAATAACTATAGGAAATAAATAAACTATAGGAAATGAATAAATCTCTCTTCCTAACCCCTGCAGTCTCTCCCCAGTGGATCTTTTCTGGACACTTCTTAAACAGTGGTCTTTGAGGGTGGGAGAGGGCAGGGTGTTAGTTTGGCAAGCCTTTTTAAAAAACCAACATATATTTCTTTGACCTCTTAATAGTCTAAAGCTTAGAGCATTCTAGTTTGTGTCTTCGTTTACTTGGCTGGTCACATGGCCGGATGAGTTTAATCTCTGCCTAACTCTTTAAATATCTCTTTTCCCACTGTGGGAAGGGAAAACTCTGTGGATTTCCCCCTGACTCTCAGCAAGGTCCCATGCCGTGTCAGTCTTCCTGCCAGGGAGCAAGTTTTTTTTTTTTTTTTTTTTTTTAATACATTTGACCCCATTTGTACCAAAGTGATTGCTCTATTTTTGGGATTGGTTTAGAGGCAGCTGAACGAAGCTTATTTTTCATCTGTAGTAAATACCTTTCAATGAATGTGAATGGCAAAACAAAGGGCAGAGACCCATAGGGATTGCAAAGCTGTATGTGTCAGGGAGCTGCTGGTTTCCTTTGCCTGCAAGCTCTGTTGGGAATGTGGCTATTGAGCACTTAGAGTATAGTTCAGGGTCAGTTTTGTGGAAGATGTTTCTGCCTGTTGCAGGTAGTTTGTCGTGAAATTATTATTTTCGTTGCCTAGGAAATGCGGTCATCACCCTTAGTCCAGTGTGGGTTTGGGCTGGGTTGCACGTCACTGAGCCAGCTTTGGGCATTTGAGATTACCTTGGGGGCAGCAAGTTTTCCCAGGGGTAGTTTTTATAAAAAATATATTTTTGTATAAACAGTCTCACGGTTCTGTGCAGCTTTCCTTTGCGGACTTGCAGGGACCCATAGAGGCTGCAGCCATGGAAACGGTGCAACTCAGTTCCCACAACCATCTCCCTCCTAGATCAGTCAGTCGCAGGGGTTCTTCAGTTCCACTTATTGAAAACATATATCATTCATTTAATTTTCTTCTTAGTACGGGGCGGGGCGCGGGGGAGCGGAGAGCACTTCTTTATGGAGTGTCAGAGTGGGGACGATCACAATTCCTGTACTTCACTGTGGTGGAAAATGCTTTATTTGGCTTTCTGAACTTCAGTTTCTCATAAGCAACTGACTGAAACCTCAGTCTGGGCATCCTGTACCTGGAACTCCCATCCCACCCCCCAGGCTCTGCAGCGCTAAACAGCCTCAAATTAGACCCTTCCACAGAGGGGCACCATGCTTCTTCAGTGTCTGCAGCCATGGAGTGGGGGGTGGCCCGTGGCCCCTGCCACCCTGACCTTTCACCAGGTGCACAAAAAAATGCTTGTGAAACTCAGAGATGGTTTTAAGTCTTTGACTCCCTTTGAGCCCCTTTTCATCTTGTCTTTGTGTGTATTTTTTTTTTTAAATATGTATTTAATTTATTTATTCATTTGACCTCATCGGGTCTTGCTTGTGGCATGTGGAATCTAGTTCCTTGACCAGGGATCCAACCTGGGCCCCCTGATAGAGTCTTAGCCACTGGACCAGTACAGAAGTCCCACCTTTATGTTTTTAGGTTGTGGACACTGGGCCTCTGTAAAGCCCCCTGCGTCTTCCCCTTCCTCTCCATTTACTTTGTGGTTGGGTGGCGTGAACCTGAGGCTTCAAGGGCAACCTGCTCTCCGAAGGAAGTCCAAGTCCTCCTTGGTCTGCCTGACCCTTTCTGGTTGCCTCTCTGTGCCTCTCCTTCATGCCCCCCACCCACCCCATTCTATTCATCCACCAGCTTTTCCTAAACACGCCTCCTGACTCTGGTCCACCTCCTGGCCTTTTCTCCACCTGAAATACCTGTTCCCCCCTCCCACCCCTTCATCGTCATCACATCATTCTTCATCAGGAAAAATCTCAAAAGGACGTCTCTTCTGTGAAGCCTTTTCTGAACCTGATTAGAAATAACACTTTTATCTGGACTGCTCTTTTGGCACTTTGCATATGAAACTCTATATTTTAGTTATTTATGTGCACATCTTATCTTTATCTTATCAAGCCTCTTCAGAATACAATTCTTAGTGAATCCTTTCAGAACCCCAACAGCACGGAGCCCGGCGGTGTGTACATGGTGTTCATAAACGCGGGTTGTTGAGGACCACTGAATGACCACTCTAGGAGAAGCTCCTCACCCTTCAGTCTTTCCTCTGAACTCAGGATTTCAGGTGGCAGGCCTCTCTGTGGACGCCTCCGAAATCCTTGGTTGGGGGTGGGTGGCAAGTTCCAAGTGTTTACTCCTGAAGAGCTGAGGGTCTTCTGACCCTGCCTCTTATGTCCCTGTGGCTGAAGGTGGCATTGGAGCTGGGTTTCCCTACTGAGCATTCCTGTAGGTTTTGTGCTCGGCTCCAGGGCTAGTAGTAGCAGGGTGCTGGGAGCCTCCCTGTGAAGCATTGCCGCCTGGGGATTCTTGCAGTGAAGTGGACGCCTCCGAAATCCTTGGTTGGGGGTGGGTGGCAAGTTCCAAGTGTTTACTCCTGAAGAGCTGAGGGTCTTCTGACCCTGCCTCTTATGTCCCTGTGGCTGAAGGTGGCATTGGAGCTGGGTTTCCCTACTGAGCATTCCTGTAGGTTTTGTGCTCGGCTCCAGGGCTAGTAGTAGCAGGGTGCTGGGAGCCTCCCTGTGAAGCATTGCCGCCTGGGGATTCTTGCAGTGAAACCAGATGCTTTATGAGGGCCAGGAGCTCTGGGGGACAGCCTACTTTGATTGCATTCTGTCCTCCGTGGCTGAGATCCCCACACCGTGTTTCCTGGGTTTAAAAAGCAAGTTCATTGGCTCTGCATGCTCCATGGTTTAGCATCTCACATAGTGAATGGTGTGAATTGAATTGAAATGCCTGAAACAGTGTCATCACTTGGCTCCCTGGGCTTTGCCTAGAAGGTAGCTTTTAGTTCCATACCTCATCTCTGTGTCTTTCTGTTTGAACTGTGTGTATTTCTGCGTGCCTTTAGATTCTGTTTTTTTTTTTCTTTTTTAAGGATTGCTCCTGTGTTACCCTTACTTCAGCCTTCTCTGGTCCTTGTCCCCACCTTCTACCCCACCAGCCTGTGTAAATAGTACTTGCTTTCCTCTTTGCGGGATGTCGCTTGGTGTGTGAAGTACAGTTCTGTATATGGTCTCTGGACTCTGACAGCCTGGCTCTTTGGATGGTGAGCTAACTGACTTTGGACAAATGAAGCACATGCTGAGGCTGGAGTCTGGTTGATCTCTGTGGTGTTGTGAGCTTCACTCTGCATAGGGGCACAGTAGGCACATGAGGAAATGCATGTGAAATGAGTAGGTCCATAAATGAAAGACTGTGCAGGGCTCCATGGCATGTCCTTTATAGATTAGTAGTTAATTTTCAACAATTGGCTAATGATTAATGTTTGCCTGAGAGGCTGACTTTCATTGTCCAGTATTAATGACAATCTCAGGAAATACCTGTCAGAGTTTGCCTTAAATTTCAGGGTTGTATATTTCTTGGCAAATTTAGCTCTTTATATTTGAAGCAGGAGAGAAGTAAGACACATGCTTAATACTTTTTGAATCCCTGCATCATAAGCCGGCTTCTGTGCTCAGCATTGTGTGTGAACCATGTGTGAGTGGTTGTACTTGTGCGTGTATGTGTGTTTGTGAGACATTTCGTTTGAAGGTTGGTAGAGGAAGGGCAGCAAAATGACCAGATTGGATGGACTTGTGTAGTAACATTTAATCCAGATTTGGTTTCCTAATCTTAATGGTGAATCCATTTATGTCTTGCACAAGTTATAGCATCTCTTTTGTCATCTTACCTCACATTGACAAAAAACCAGTTACCCAGATTGACCTTTTATTGAACAGATTTTGAGTATCGGCAGTTTTTCAGAAATCAGATCCAAGTCTTAAAGGATTCAGATTTACTTCTATTAAAGTTCCTTAAGAAGAATCCCCAAAGGATCCTTTAAGGATTGTTAAAAAACGAATCTCATTGTTTTATAGACACACCTCAAACACTGGAACTTCTCTGCTTGCTAAGTCGCTTCAGTCATGTCCGACTCTTAATCTTTCTGACGCAGGGACTGAACACGCAGCTCCTGTGCCTCCTGCATTGCAGGTGGATTCTTGACTGCTGAGCCACCAGGGAAGCCCTCCAAGCTGTGAGGTTACCTGTATTCATTTCCACAGTGTGAAGGGCTGTTACCTCCAGCACCGAGAACAGAGCCATTAAATCTGTTGAGAGGAAGTGAACTCGTCCAGGCTCTGAGAGAACAGACATTGGTCAGATGTCAACTGTCACTGGAGAGTGAGAAGCACTTAACAGAGGACTCAGTCTAACTTGGGGGTCAGGCCATTGGAGCCAAGACCTGAAAGATTTAGGTACAGAGATCAGAAAGTAAATATTCTAGCTAGTTTAAACTGAAAAGACTCTATTACAGAGTGTTCAGTTCAGTTCAGTTCAGTTCAGTCGCTCAGTCGTGTCTGACTCTTTCCAACCCCATGAACCAACTGCAGCACGCCAGGCCTCCCTGTCCATCACCAACTGCCGGAGCCTACCCAAACCCGTGTCCATTGAGTCAGTGACACCATCCAACCATCTCATCCTCTGTCGTCCCCTTCTCCTCCTGCCCTCAATGGCAACTTGCTCAGTCATGTCTGACTCTTGGTGACCCGTGAACTGTAGCCTGCCAGGCTCCTCTGTCCATGGAATTCTCCAGGCAAGACTGCTGGAGTAGGTTGCCATTCCCTTCTCCAGGGGATTTTTCCCCATCCAATGATCAAACCCAAGTCTCCTTCATTGCCAGCAGATTCTTCACCGTCTGAGCCACAAGAGAAGCCCAAAATAAGAGACCTGAAACAAACAAATTTCAGATTGAGCTTTCAGGACTGACTCCCAAAATCACACCACGGAACCAGGTTACCAAGAGAGCTGTCCTCACTGTGTACCCCTGCTGAAGCCGCCGGGATCAGGGGTCCCCTGCAGTCACCACTGCAGAGTCACGCCATGCCTGTCACCGTGGACTGGCACCACCGGCTGACCCCCTGCCAGCAGCACTGCCCAGCCCTGTCTCGAAACCTGGTGCCCACAAGCTGGAGACAGCCACAGGAAAAAACAAACATCTGTAGACAGTGCTTGCCTGCAGAAGCTCACTTCCACCTTCCAAAGGTCATGTAAGCGCCTCCAATTGGCTGAAGCTAAGTCACACCCAGAACTCTAGTTTTAAGTGGAAGGGACTCTGGGAATCGTGTTTTCAGCTCTCTAGCTCCCGCACTAGCGCAGGTCCAGAGAGGAGGGGTGAATGGATATGAGTGACAGTCCATTGTGTGCATCATGTGTGCATGCATATGTGTCCCTGCGTGTGTGTGCGCTGTGCATATGTGTGCATTTGTGCCTGTCGGTTACATCTGTACGCGTGTGTACATGCTTGTGTGCGTGTGTGGACATATGTGATGGGGCACACACAGCTGGAGAAGTAACAGGCCCTCAAGACCAGAAAAAGGAGGCATTATCAAAGAAGCCATCACAAGCATTTCTTCTGTGAGGCCCTGCACCAGAGCTTCTGAGGGCCATTCCACCAAAGTGGAGCAGGCTTTAACTGTCCAGTGGTTTAGTAGAAGATATTTTAAAAATAAAGCCAACAAAAGTAGTATAAGAGATATGTTTTTCATTTTATAAATTTTAGAAAGTAAGAATTTGTATTTTTCTGTGTGATACTTGTGTCTTTCTTAAGATATGCATGAAAGCATGTTGCTCCACTGCACATGCAGACAGATGAGATCAATTCACTAGGCTACTGCTGCTGCTAAGTCACTTCAGTCATGTCCGACTCTTTGTGGCCCCATAGACAGCAGCCCACCAGGCTCCCCCGTCCCTGGGATTCTCCAGGCAAGAACACTGGAGTGGGTTGCCATTTCCTTCTCCAATGCATGAAAGTGAAAAGTGAAAGGGAAGTCGCTCAGTCTGTCCGACTGTTAGCGACCCCATGGACTGCAGCCCACCAGGCTCCTCCCTCCATGGGATTTGCCAGGCAAGAGTACTGGAGTGGGGTCCCATTGCCTTCTCCAACTTCTCTGGTTAGACCCTTTAAAAATGAGCCTATCTTAGAGTTTTCCCTGGTGGTCCAGTGGTTAAGACTTTGCCTTAATGCAGAGGCTGCAGATTTGATCCCTAGTCAGGAAACTTAAGATCCCCCATGCCTTGTGGCCAAAAAAGACCAAAACATAAAACGAAAGGAATATTGTAATGAATTCACTAAAGACTTTAAAAATGGTCCACACCAAAAGACTCTTAAAAAAACAAAATGTATTTTAAAAAATGAGCCTATTTTGGAATGAGGATATATTGGTGTATTAGCCAGAACTTGTTGGATTACCAGTTGCAGAAACACAAATTGGCTTAGTTGGGGAAAAAGAAGTACGTGTGTGTTTGTAATTTATTAACTGAGCTAACTGAAAAGTCCAAAGGGTGGAAACTGTTATCAACCAGCTGAAAAGGGGCCTTAAAAGAGGGTCTCAGAATCCCACCCTGCACCCCAGCACTTCTGTTCCCAGGCACAGTCTGACTGGCCTCCAGCAGCTCCCCCTTATACACCACCTGAAATGTGCAATCTTATAAGCCCACTTCAGGCAGGGTCTTTGGGGTCCCTCCCTGGGAGATGCATTCCTTCTTTAACCTCAGTTCAAGTTCAATATTTTAAAAATGATGTGTGAGAAACAGAAGACCCATGTAGCAGATTCATGGGAAGCTTCTTTTTCTAACCTAACTGTCTGTAAAACATGAGGACTTGCTATGGAAGTACTTGCCCAGCAGTAGAGGTGGGTGTCCTTGCCCCGTGGGGTGGCAGTGAGGCTTGGCAGGTCATTCTGGAATAGACTTGAGCCTCCTGTCGTGCTCCCAGTCCTGGGGCCCTCTGCCATCAGCCCTGTAGGATATGTCTCCCCAAGACCTGTTCTGCCCATGTGTTTGAAATAGGAAAGTGCCAGAAGGTGTCTTCCCTTTTTAATTCAGGTGAGATTGGGATTCTCGCAGCTGGGGTTCTTGTGGACAGTGATGTGCTTGACTGGGCAGGCAAACTGGCCCTGGGAGGTGGGGAGGAGGACACAGTGAGAAAAGCTAGAGACGGGGTTGGAAGAGGAAGTGTCTGAGTGAGGACCCGTCCTCTCTGTGTGTGCGTGAGGGCTGGGGCAGAGTGTGGTGGGCAGATAGACAGATGGCTGTCTTTCTGACACACACCTTGTAGCATGAGGAGTTCTTTTGGAGATTTTAAACTAAGCAGGGACCCAGACACTGTCCAGGCTGGGGAAAATGACTTTCTTCTCCAGAACCACAAAGCAGTTACTTCTGCTAATTTCTTTTCCTCCTCCCTACTGGTTGATGGGTACATTTAGAAATCACCTGTTGAAATTTTTGAATGACTGAATGTGAGGGTCAGGCTGAAGGGAATTGGGGGACCGACCTGAGGGAGGGAAGGCCAGCTGCACCCTTCTCAGGAGAGATGCGGCTAACAGGTGGACCCCGCCTGGGAAGGAAGGAGAGGGTATCTTTGGTCAGCTTGGCCTGGGGATGCAGAGCAGGCTGGCTGTGAGGTTCATGATTTCCCGGCCATGGTCATCTTCTGAGGGGCCCACCCTGCCTCCCTTCCTTGCATCCATGGGGAGGTCTAGTACTCACAGATACTTTTGTAGTGTGTAAGGACTCTTGTTTATAAGACAGGAAGTCGAGGCACCATTATTCAGCAAATATTTATTGAGACCTGCTCTGCAAAGCATATCGGACTCAGGGGTCCAGGCTTGTAGCTGGTGCTGTAGTGGGCTTCCTGTGCCAGGTCATCCTTTCATGAGGAAAACGTGGGGTCAGAGAAAGGCTTTCTTTGTTTTTCATATTTTGTGTTCTTACAGTAAATCATCATTCAAATTTATAGAAATAATTTATATAAATAATACATGCATATGTTCTTCTAAACTATTAAAACAATACAGATAAAATGACTGTATTGTTTTGCCTATCCAGCTCCTTCTAATTACAATCATCAGTTTCATAATGGTTTTTTTTTAAAAACTATGCCTGTATGTGTATAACATCTGTGTGTTTTGAAATAGGTATCCGTGCAGTTTGGGTATTTAAAAAGTTTACCCAAGTGGAAGGAGACTGTGTGCATTGTAAAGCTTTTATTTTTGCTCCCTTAATGTGTCTTACAGATCTTTCCATATCTGTGTGTAGAAATCTGACAACTCCTTAGCTGCCATAAAATATTCCATGTATGTGCTATAGTTTATTTAGTTGTTCTCTTTCTGGTGAGCAGTTAGGTTAGTTCCTAAAGTTTTGCTGTTTGAAACAATGCTGCCTTGAACATCCTTGTATGTGCTCTTTATGTGTACAAGTAAACATTTCTCTGGGATAAGTACTTAGAAGTAAACTCTCTGGGTGGGAGGAGAGTGCATTTTAATTCCATACTTCCTGCTGCATTGGCTTCCACTAAGCCCCTATCGATTTACACTCCCACCCCCGCAGCTCCTTGAAATCAGTCCTCCTTTAATGAGTGACCTCATTTGTTCCTTATCTCAGGCCATGGGAAAGGAAATCTTAGTGGCTTGGAGAGAGTACAGCCTCTTTCTTGGTTGTCTGGTAGACACCCAGAGCATCTGGTTACAGCAGCAAGTCCTGGAACCCTGAGCACCAGACTTGTCATCTCTTTTGAACCACTGACTGAGATGAAAGGCATCAAGGCTGCTTGTTCTTCCCCGTGCTTTGGGTGCCATGCACTTGGGGACCGGGATTCTTTCAAGGGAAACATTCATTTCAGGTAGCTGACAGATAAGTAAGTTCCTAACGCAAAAACTGAGCCTCTAGTTTTGCAGTGTTTGCTTACTACAGTTGAGTCCTAAGGCAAATACTTCCTTTATATTCCTTTTAGTTGTGGAAGAAAAATATCTCACCTGGTATGTTTCTGCTATTTCGTGTTCCTTGATTATTAATTATGCTATTTTCACACACAGTAGAACCTTGCTATTATTATGGTGTTTATTACAGGATTTGTCCCCCTTTCTACTTCCAAAAGCTCTGATGTGGCTTAGAAAATGGAAGCTGAAGAAAGATGGGGCAGCCAGGAATACAAACCAAAAGCAGATCTGCCCAGGGTGCACAAGGCTAACCGTTTGCAAACACCCAAGTACCGAACTGGCTGTTAGGCTTTGCAGCAGTGGTGGCAAAAGGGAGCACTTCTGACTTACAGGATTTTTTATCCTCTCAACAATAGAAAGCGGCCTCATTCATTGTGAGAGGCACTTTCTAGGAAGGAGATCCAAGCAGGAATCTACAGCATGGGTCCTTGTACAAGGTACTGTTGGGGTGCAGAGAGCTGCGTCTTTGCTGTGCTTTTGTTAACGAGAAATAAATGCCCCGCAAGCAGATGGTCTCTGGATTCGGAGCTCCGAACGGGTTAGGGCACAGCATTAAACTGGCCTACCGGAGGCACTTCTGTATTCTATAACAGTTTTGCTTTTTGGTGATATAAATTACTACAGAACTAAAAACTGGGAAGATTAAAGAAAGTAGTTTAAAGTAACTATCATGGGGATGATCTGGAGGGAAGATGTGGGGTGGGAGGTGGGAGGGGGGTTCATGTTTGGGAGTTCGTGTAAAAAAAAAAAAGTATAGTCAAGCTGAGGGAAACTTTAAAGTAATCTTGATGAATATAATTTAGAAGAAAAATGCTAAGAACCCCTTAGAAAGGATGGCTCATACAAATGTAATGTATAGGCAAGTGAAACAGACTGTAAGTCTGATGCATATAATGTGAAATCTAGGCTTTTTAGAAAGGAATCCATGAGTTACAATATGGCAAGTCTTACAAATACATTGAAATATAATCTGTTTCAGCTAAATAAAAAATAAAAAAAAAAAAAAAGTAACTATCATTTAATCATATATAAAGTCCTTTTTGGAGCATTTGTTATGTGTAAAATACAGTCCATTAAACATACTCACTTACTGCCTTTACTTAGTTTAAGCCTGAGTACAAAAGGATAATATGAATTAATGCAAAGAACCACTCCCAAACCCTCGTTTTGGGAGAGCTGTGATTTTATTATTTTACTCTAATGTGTACTAAAGAAGTGACCAATATTTAAAAAGGAAGACATCCTTGAATGTTCTTCAGTAAATAGATAACAATGGGGTATAATGAAACACTGTTTAAATGACTCCTTTTAAATTGTACAAAAGCAGCTTGAATGAGTAAATGGTTAAAATGATGCCCTTTTATACCAGTAATTAGTCCCTTAGTCCTTTTTCTTTTTTAAGATAATGCAAAAGTGTGCCTCTTTTTGGGCATTCACAAATTCTGAATTATCAAAATATAAATTAATAGTGAATCTATCTAAAGCTCTCTTCAGAATTTTTATCTGGTGGGACTGAAATTAAACATCAAAGGTTCTAAATTAGAATGTGGGGAAGTGGTGATACCCAGCAAGAATATGGTAAAAGAGAGGTGTTTAAGAAATCTTTTTTTTCTAGAAAGCCCTGTGGAGTTGGGACTAGTTTGATTGGGGCTGAGAAAGCTTTGGTGCTATTTTAGGTCGGTCAGCTGAATAAGCTAACTGATAATCTTAAAGACGAGATGGGGGGTGGGGAACAGTAGCTTAGATGCTGGTTTTGATTTACTCTGGGTGGTACTGACTGTGAATCACAGACCCTGTGAGGCTGGGATTGGGCAGGACCCCAGAGACATTCAGATGGATGTGTTCCTCCTCCAGACCCAGCAGTTGACTTGCTCAGGGTCCTATTGACAGAGGAGCCAAGTGGGGTCTGTCTCCGGGTCTGTTTCCTTCCCACCCTCTCCGTTACAGCCATGAATCCAGGTTGAAATCAGGCATTTCCCATCTGACTGGCAGGTCTGAGGATGCCAGGGGCGCTTGTGACATCTGGAAAATCAGATGACAAAAGAATGTCTCTTCAGAGCAAGCCGGGCATTCAGCCGACTTTGCGCTATCTCAACTTTTTTATCTCCTCGATTTTTTTTTTTTTTGGTTTTGTCTAACATAAGATAGTTTTGCTCATCCCTCCCTCACGTTTTTTACTTCATTAATTATTCTTTTACTTTCTTCATGCCTATTAACATACAGGAATCATTTCGCCATAGATGGCTTCATCATTTTAGGGAAAGAGGGCAGTGGCCAGTGGGTGTGGGACGGTAGGTAGGGATCAGGGGGTCAGTTGACAAATACAGGAGTGGGGGGTGTTGCTCCTCGGTCATCTGGGTCTGGGTGGCTGGCCTACCTCGTCTTCTTGACCATAACTGAAGGCACAGAGGTCATGGCTGACATGTACTGATCTAGGTGTGCTTTGTATGTGTAATCTCCTTGAAAGTGAAAGTGAAGTCGCTCAGTCGTGTCCGACTCTTTGCGACCCCATGGACTGTAGCCTACCAGGCTCCTCCGTCCGTGGGATTTTCCTTAGTTCTCCTTTAATCCTCACCATGAAGCCATGAGGAAGAGCCTGCTGAGAGCCTCATTTCACAGGTGAGGAAAAACAGCTGGGAGTGGTGAAGCTGCTTACACGAGGCCCCGAGGCCTCCTAATCGGCAGGGCCTGGGTCTGCATGCGGGCGTTCTGCCTCCTAATCGGCAGGGCCTGGGTCTGCATGCGGGCGTTCTGCCTCCTAATCGGCAGGGCCTGGGTCTGCATCCGGGCGTTCTGCCTCCTAATCGGCAGGGCCTGGGTCTGCATGCGGGCGTTCTGCCTCCGCAGCCCGCGGCTCCAGCACAGGCGGTGCCTGCGAGCCGGGCCTCATAGGCCGCTGGCGCCTAAACTCCGGGCAGCGTGACGCCCGGACCTCCAGGTGGGTCTCTGCGCGGGCTTCCAGGCCCTGGCTTTGATTCGGGCCTGAGTTCGGGATCTGGCCCAGAAACTCCTTCCAGAGGAAGCGTTCCCGCCGCCCAGAGGCCTTGTCAGGTCGGGTGGGGCTGGAGAGAGTCAGGGTGGCCCTATCTCCTGAGGCGCCTTGTGAACCCAATTAAAAGGGGACTTGGAGGAGTTTTGGTTTTAGTTTGGGCATTGCGTCGATTTTATTGCATTTTCACTCCGTGGAAAGCGTTACTCATGAAGGAAAGCGTGGGGCTCTCGGGCATGGGTCGGCGGTAGGAGTGAGCTGTGGTCACACTGCTGCTCTTCCTTGCCGGGTCCCTTCCTTTTCTGTAAAAGAGGAGATTAGGCGGCTGGCAGGGTGAGCGGAGCCCTGCCTCCTGGGAGACATGCAGTCCTGGGAGGTAGGGGTTGCCGTCCTCCGCTTTCCAGGTGAGGAACCTGGGTTCGGGAAGACGGGCTGCTGCCTCCTGCGCGTGAAGGAGCAAGAGACTGGGCATCGGGTGAGGGTGGGACGCCTCCAGCCATGTCAGGTTTCGCAGACGGTTCGCTGGGTCAGGGATTTGCTTTCAAAGTCATTTTACAGAAGATGTTTGCAGCGGACAGACCCATTCCTTCTGTCCCCTGAAGAGCCCGAGACGTGGCAGACAGGCAGGGTGCTGGAGGGGCCTGGTGTCATCAACAGGAAGCTACCCGCCCGTTATAGGAGGCTGTATAGAGGCCGTGGACCTGGACTGCTCCCCACCTTCGCTTAGACAGTGGTCCGGACACTGAGGAAAGAAAGGGGCTGAGTTAAGTGATCAGGATCTGGTTCCCACTGATGGGAAACCTGAAGACAGCCACCCCCCCCCCCCCAGGTTATTGGTGAGGCAACACAGAACAATCCAGAGCTCAGCCTCTTGCGAGATTTGGCTGCGTCCTTGCCTGCATGCTTCCACGGGGACTTGTGAGTCCACTGACCAGCTGTGTCTTGTTTCTGCTTGGCCCAGGTGGGACACCCTGGCTTTGTCTGGATTTGAATGTTACTCAAAAGAGGAAAGAAAACAAGTGCTAAGGTGCAGAACAGTGGCCCTGGGATTTTTGTTTCTCTTTTCCTCAGTGTGGCCCAGTTGGTGGAGGTTGGTGGGCAGCGTGCCCCTTCCCTTCTCTTTGAGTTATGAGGGTTGGAGTTAGGGGAGGCCTCGCTGCTGCTCCTGGATGCCAGCTGGGCAACCATTGAGGCTGGAGGTCCTGACCGTGGGTCTTGACTCTCTTCCGTCCCGGTGGTTTGTGAGCTGAAGCTGGTAGTTTTTCCCTGGGAGCTTCACAGAGTCGCCCCTGGTGGGTGCAGCCTGTTCCCTGAGCCATATACTTGTGTGTGTTTGGTCTTACGCTGTTTTCTTATTTCCAACAAGAGTGTGAACTCGTTGTGGGCAGGGACCCAGCCTGCCCTTGTTTGCCGCCTCCTCGGCTCCTGGCACGAGGTGTTTGTAAATAGTGGACCAGTTAGTGAAGCATCACTGTGTCCGTGTCAGCTGCTCTGAGGATGTACTGATGCTGCCCCCCCAGACTTAGAGCTCCTTACAATTGGCCTGTGTCCCTGGCCACCGCATCCCAGCCCCCAGTGAACCACCCCAGCACATCAACATCTATCTGTCGATGGGCATCACGAGGGCAAGAACCAGACTCAGAGGAGCCCAGCTAGGAGCTTCTTCATCCCCCTGCACTTGGCTGTGTGCCTTCAGAGATGAGCAGGCTGTTTCATCTGAGCCTGACAGCTGCCTTTTCCATCTGCTGAATGAGGAGCCAGGGCCTAGAGGGGAATGACTTGCCCAGGCCCACAGGAGCCCCATAGCTTCTGCAGTTTAGCGGATCGGGGCCAGCTTGGCCAACGTTAGAGGACATACTCTTCCCCACTGCACCCTGGGGCCCAGAGCAGGTGCAAGTCTACAGCAGGAAGAAGCGGAGAGTGGTGACGAGTGCTTCAGCAGACCCTGGAAGACCTCAGGGTGGGCGCTGGTAAGACGAGAGGCAGCCTCTCAGCCACCCCCATGACCCCCACCCCAACAACCTGACTCTGGCCTCATCACTTAACACTGCTCCAGGGCCCCCTTTTCTGACCCCCAAGGCTCCCTTTCCCCAAAGCCCCTCCTTCCTCTATAGCCTCCACCCTCATGCTCTCCATGACCGAGTCGTAGAGCCAGGACCCTCCTCTCTGACCTTTGAGGTCCCCCATGGTCTGGCTCCTCAGTCCCCTCTGCCCTGATGTTGTTCCCAGCCGCCAGAGTGGTCCCCAGTCAGGAAGGGACCCACCTTGAGGGGGAAGGGGCAAAGACACGGGAGGCACATGCACTGGCTTCTTTATTGGCAGAGCCTGCGAGACTCAGTAAGGCACGGAGTCCAGGAAGGAGCTGGGCCATCCCGGGGTGGATGGTCAGGAAGCAGCTCTCAGTGCTTCTCTCCTTCAAGATCCTCTCCTGGGGAGCCTTAGAACAAGGGGCGCTTTTTTTGCAAGAGGGTGAGTGTGGGCAAGTAGGGGCCAGGAGGAGGCAGCTCTAGAGGGGGGAGCTGGGGGCAGTGGCAGGGAGGGATCTGATGCTCATCCTCCCTGAAGGCACTAAGAACAGAGGGGCCCAGCTCAGGGGCAAGCCCTGGAGGGGGGCAGGGGCTCAGCCTGCTGTCACCAGCCCCGAGGCACCAGGTTGGACCGGCTGCAGGGGGCTGTCTCAGCTGAAGTCGCGGTTGGGCAGGAGGAGGGGGGCTACCAGGGTCCACAGATAGAGGAGTAGCCCCGTCCAGCTGGCGCAGATCTTCACCCACACGGCAGTCCACGTGCTGATCATCTTCCGGGTCTCACCGGGTCTGGAACACACCATCATCCCAGTGAGCCCGGCCCCGACCTTAGGATCCAGCTGTGACCCCTGACTGCACCTCTGGCTCTTACCCTGCAGCTCTAGTCCTGTCTCTGCTATATTTGACACTTGGCCCTGTGGTTGCCGCTCAGTTACTAAGTCTGACTCTTCAACTCCACGGACACGCCAGGCCTCCTCTGTTCTCCACTATCTCCCAGAGTTCGCTCAAATTTGTTCACATCCGTTGAGTCGGCCTGATCTGCAAACTCGGTCTGCCCTGCCCAGGCCCAGCCTCACCTCCCGTGAGCCCCACTTCTCAGGCACTCAGCGAAGGTACCAGCTACTGAGCAGACCAGGCAATGGCAGGGAAACTGAGGCAGAGACGGGGCAGGCTCCCTGGAGGGTCCTAGATAGACACCTCCCTGCCCGAGTCTTGAGCAGGGCCCAGGAAAGCCCCAGCACGGGGCCGGAGGGGAAGGCATGGGGCACCCTGTGGGCACGGAGGCTCCGTCCACGCACCTGTACCAGTTGGTGAGGGTCATCATGATGTGGACAGAAGCGAGTACCAGGCACAAGTGGAAGAAGGAGTAGCTGTAGGTGACACCGTCCTGCTCGTTGTCGAAGGCCCGGCCCTCGGAGGCCACCACCTGCTGCTGCTGCGTGGCGTCCAGCACAGGCGGGCACTCCTCTGTCTGCATCAGGCTGTTCACCTGCCGGTGGTCTGAGGAGCGCAGACTATGGGAGGCGGGGGGAGAGTGCGGGTACAGCTGTCAGACCAGCACCACCAAGGTGAGCAACTGGGCAGCGCCAGGGGGCCTCACACACCACGGCACTGGTCTCGGTGACCATGGGCACCAGGGTCCCCGAGCCTCGGGAGCCGGTGGCCTAGTGGTTAGGCCCTCGGCCCTGGAGTTAACAAACTGCCTTGGCTCTCAACTCTACCCCTATTTCCTGTGTGACCCTGGGTAAGACACTTAACCTCTCTGAGCCTCTGATTCCTTGTCTATAAAATCAGAGATAACAGTACCTCCCTTACAGGGGTGGTGAGGATTAAATGGAATATCAGTGTGAACCCTTAGCACTGTGCCTGGCACAGAGTAGACACCAAATAAACAGCCCCTGTTATTCTGACTGTTTATCTGCCATTTCGATAAGCATGTGTTGAGAACCTAGTATTGCAAAGGCTCATCCCACGGATTACATTCATTAATACTGTTTGCAATAATGTTCACCTGCTGTTACATTTGGTTTCCTTTTATTCATTTTAAGTAAGTAGGGTTACCTATTGCCTCCTTTTCATAATAAATATAACAGTGATTTTTTTTATCATTGCTTTTCTATAATGAGGTCTTGACATTTTTAACTATATTGAATAGTTTGAGACACGTATACAATTTTGAAGACCCAACACATATCTTGAAAAAAAGTAAATGAAGACGTGGATTGCAGCCCATTCCATCAAGTTGAGAAAGCACCGCCTGCTGAGCTTGGTGTCCTGGCTCCCACACCCTTCCAATCTTAAAACATTTTCGTCACCTGAAAAGAAACCCCATACACATTAGCCATCACTCCCTGTTTTCCTCCAGCTCTCCCTTCCTTCCCCAGCCCTGCTGCTGCTGCTAAGTCACTTCAGTCGTGTCCGACTCTGTGTGACCCCATAGACGGCAGCCCACCAGACTCCCCCATCCCTGGGATTCTCTAGGCAAGAATACTGGAGTGGGTTGCCATTTCCTTCTCCAGTGCATGAAAGAGAAAAGTGAAAGTGAAGTCGCTCAGTCTGTCCGACTGTTAGCGACCCCATGGACTGCAGCCCACCAGGCTACTCCGTCCATTGGATTTTCCAGGCAAGAGTACTGGGGTGGGGTGCCATTGCCTTCCCCTCCCCAGCCCTAGGGAACCACTAATCTGCTTTCTGTCTCTATGGAGTTTCCTATTTTGGACATTTTATATCAACTAAATTATATAATATGTGTTCTGTCAAGTCTGGCTTCTTTCATTTAGTATACTGTTTTCAAGATTCATTCATGTTGTGGCCTGTATCTGTGCTTAATTTCTTTTGTGGCTGAATAGTATTCCGTTGTATACATATGTCACATTTTCTGTGTCCTTTCCTCAGTTGGTAGACATTTGGATTGTTTCCATTTTTTGCATTGTGATATTATGAATACTGCTTTGAACATTCATGTACAACTTTTTGTATGAACTTACATTCTCAATTCTCTTGGGTATACATACCTAGGAGTAGAACTTGCTGGGACATATGGTCGCATGGTCACTTTAACATTTTGAGGAACTGTCCAACTGTTGCCCAAAGCAGCTGCACCATTTACATTCCCACTAGCATTGTATCAAGGTTCCAGTTTCTGCACATCTTTCCTGACACCTGTTAATGTATATTTGCTGGGTTCTAGCATCTTTAGGATGTGAAGTAATATCTCATTATAGATTTGAAGAAAAGTTATGACCAACCTAGATAGTATTTTCAAAAGCAGAGACATTACTTTGCCGACTAAGGTCCATCTAATTAAGGCTATGGTTTTTCCTGTGGTCATGTATGGATGTGAGAGTTGGACTGTGAAGAAGGCTGAGTGCCGAAGAATTGATGCTTTTGAACTGTGGTGTTGGAGAAGACTCTTGAGAGTCCCTTGGACTGCAAGGAGATCCAACCAGTCCATTCTGAAGGAGATCAACCCTGGGATTTCTTTGGAAGGAATGATGCTGAAGCTGAAACTCCAGTACTCTGGCCACCTCATGCGAAGAGGTGACTCATTGGAAAAGACTCTGATGCTGGGAGGGATTGGGGGCAGGAGGAGAAGGGGACGACAGAGGATGAGATGGCTGGATGGCATCACGGACTCGATGGACGTGAGTCTGAGTGAACTCCGGGAGATGGTGATGGACAGGGAGGCCTGGCGTGCTGCGATTCATGGGGTCACAAGGAGTCGGACACGACTGAGCGACTGAACTGAACTGATGACTAGTGATGTTGAGCTTCTTTCCATGTGCTTATTAGTCATTTGTATGTATTCTTTAGAGACACGCATATTCAGATATTTTGCCCACTTAAAAAACTGAGTTTTTAAAAAATTATTGAGTTGTAAGAATTTTTTATATATTCTAGATACCAATTCCTTATCAGATCCATGCTTTGCAAACATTTTCTCTCCTTCTGTGAATTGTCTCTTCATTTGCTTGATGGTGTCCTTCAACCCCAAAAGTTTTACATTTTGACCGAGAGGCATGTGCATTCTTAGAATCTTACAGCTGGATAGGGCCTTTGTGGTGGCTTGTTCTGAATATCTTGTCCTAGTGATGACATGCCTTGTGGTCCATAGAGGAGATGCCTTCCTCAAGATCACAGGCTAATAAAGTCAGGACTAGAGCTTAACCTCTGGGAAGCCTCAGTTTCATCCCCACTGTTTCTGAAGGTGGTAAGTTTAGGTGTGTAGGGAAAGAGTTGGTAGCACTGAACTGTCCTCATCTTCCTGGAAGTGCACAGGAAGCTTCCTGTGTAAAGCTGACTCCAAACTCAGCTCTCATTATAGATGGACTGACCTCTCCCCAAAGTTAATTTGTTTTTAAGTATAGAAGGGTCCTGTCACATTTGGTCCTTTCTTTGGGAGGGTACTGTCTATGAGAGAGTAGCATAGATAAGTGCTGTCAGGAGTCGTTGTCACTAGTCACCTGTAGCTGTGAGACCTTAAGTTAAAATTAACTCACATTTAAAATTTATTTTCTTAGTCACACAGTCCTCATGTGCATTGTTCAGTATGCAGATAGAGCTGCCACGTGGGGCAGCCACACACAGGAAACACTGCCATCACTGCAGCAAGTGTTGTTGGGTGGTGCTGGCCTGGAGGCATCTGTGCCTTGTGTGCTGGCTTCCAGCCTCACCTCTGACCTAGGCTGGTTCTCTGGACCCACAGGCTTGGTCTGTCTTCTGTGTATACTTCCTCCACCACTCAGACTTCCTATGTATGTAGCTGCCTCTGGGCTTCTTGTCAACCTTCCTCCTCAGATTAGATGGTCTGTAGGTCCTACTGGGAGAGACACTGCTTTTCTGTGGCTTCTGGACTTGGTTGCTAGTAGAGAGACCGGTGTCTTTCCTCACTTCAGCTGGTGGATGTCTTGCAGAAGTTGAGCTGGAAGATGCTTGGAGAGACGTGCATTCTTTCTTGGAAAGGCTAACTCCTGAAAGTGAATGAATGACTGTGTTGGTCTGCTTGGTGGAAAAGAGGAAGAAGTTGAACATGGTGGAGTTTAGTTCTTTTGGCTGTATTGGGAGGTAGCCTTTTGAGTGGTGTTTCCTTGGTGGCTCAGATGGTTAAGAATCTACCTGCAATGCAGGAGACCTGAATTCTATCCCTGGGTCGGGAAGATTCCCTGGAGAAGGGAATGGCTACCCACTCCAGTGTTTTTGCTTGGAGAATTCCATGGACAGAGGAGCCTGGTGGGCTATAGTCCATGGGACTGCAAAGAGTTGGACATGACTAAGTGACTAACGCTTTCATTTTTCCCTTTAGAACAGGGGTCCTCAGCCTTTGAGATCTAATGCCTGATGATCTGAGATGGAGCTGATGTAATAATAATAGAAATAAAGTGCACAATAAATGTAATTCACTTAAAGCATCCCCTCACACTGTCTATGGATAAACTCTTCCACGAAAGTGATTTCTGATGTCAAAAAGTTTGGGGACCACTGCTTTAGAGGCAGTCAGTTCCAAGGATTTGCAAGATTCCAAAGGGACACGAGGAGGGAGATGGGAGGAGTCAGAAATGTGGGGTCCCAAGTCAGTGCCATGGCAGATGGTGGCCTTGTCCTGTGTAGCGCTCTGGCACTAAGTCAGTTCAGTTGTGTTTGACTCCTTGTGACACTGTGAACTGTAGCCTGCCAGGCTGCTCTGTCCAAGGTGTTCTCCAGGCAAGAATACTGGAGTGGGTTGCTATGCCCCTCTTCAGCGGTTCTTCCCGACCCAGGGACTGAACTTGCTGCTCTTGCATTGCAGGCGGACTGTTTACCGCTGAGCCACCAGAGAAGCCCAGTGCCCTGGTGGGAGTCACCTTTATTTTAGTACCTGTAAACCCGAGGGCTGTTCAGAACCCTGACTCCAGGGTCACCAGGGCTGCGCGAAGTCTCTCACAGGAAGTGCTTTATGTGAAAGAATTGAAGACATTGTGGTTGTACCAAGTTGGAGCGTTAGAGCAGAGAGGAGCCTAGAGGATGTCAGAGAGGAGAAGGGATTGACCCAGGTCATAGCAAGTTAGTGGTGGCAAAACCAATGAGAATCTGGGTCCTGTGGCAGCTGGCCTTGTGCACATTCCACATGCCAGTTTTTTTTCTTCATTTACATAAAGGACAAACACAGTGACTTCATGGAGATGTTGCCCAGGGTGAGACATGAATTAATTTAACCCATATGAGGCACTAGGTCTTGCCTTTAAGTCCTTCTCTGGTGCTTGCGTCATTTGAAAGTATATTAAGAAATCTTTCAATTAAGGCAGGATCACCTAGGGTTCTCATTCCTTCTCTGCAGCCTATCTCCAGGATCTATTTTCTGCAGGGAGGTCCGTCCTTGACTTTAAAGAAAGCACTGGGAAACAGAGACTTGTTGTTTTTGAGGTCAGCCTTGTTCACTGGACTTTGAGAGCCTTGAGGGCAAGGCCAACATCATCTGTCACTACTTGGGGACTGGCACAGTGTGTTCAGATGGGGAATATCTGTGGACTTTGCCTTTTTCAGGAAAACTCCCCTTTGAATGGGCTTCTGAGGTACGAGGTCCCTTCTCTGGGTGGTGCTGAAACTTTGTCACTTCTGATTTGGGAATAGTGACCAGGAGAAATGGAATCTTTTTTTTCCCTGCCTACAGGGAGAGTTGTGCATTTTGACTTTGAATTTTATGAGAGCTGGAGAATTTTCATGTTTGGATCAAGAAAGTAAGGGCTACTTTTTGCTAAATTGGGAAGTAGGTATACAAAACCTGACAGAACATGCTGGGTAGAATTTCCAGAGCAGTGAGGAGGGGTAAGCAGGGCATTGTGGAAGGCATTCCAGGCCATAAACACAGGATATGTCACTTCATAGTGGAACTTCTCTGCTCTCTCCTCCAGAAGTGGCAAACAGTTCTTTTCAAAGACAAACTTAATGACTACTGTGCCAACACACAAAACTACGAGATAAATGTATGCACCAGTTTAGCACTAGAAATGCAGTTTACAAAAGATTTGCACGACAGTCTTAAAAACAGGTTGAAGCATCTTAGGCTCAGCTGCTGTACTTTTAAGTTAGTTATTAGGAACAGGGCTCTGGGGACAAGATTATGGAGCAGGGATGTGACCCAGTCAGAGCACCTGTCCGTCTGGCATTTGAAGCCTCTGTTTTTGGGTTCATTTTAATTAATTTCTTGTTCGGCCTTTAACAGGACCCAAGTTTCTCTGGTTGGAGCACAGTAAGTTTTCAGGCTGAATTACTTGGATCATTGCCTTTGTTTTCTTTTTCACATAGCCTGTGGATATCTGGCCTTTTCAGCCAAGGAAAATGGAAATGGTTTTAAACACTCACTTGAGCCATGAATTTCAACCATGTATTAATTTGCTGTTTATTCTCTGATTGTTCATATCTTTTGAGAAGCAAGGAAATAACACTGAGGCAGGCGTTCATGACCCTTTGGCGATACCTCTGGGGCCTGGAGCTGGAGGGTATGGCCTGGGAGAATGGACTGTGCCCTGCCACCCGTGTCACCTGCAGAGCAGCTCCCCTCCCTCTCACTGTCTCCCTCCCTCCCTCCCTCCCTCCAGATGTGTATAAGAGACAGTGTCACATTTGGTCCTTTCTTTGGGAGGGTACTGTCTATGAGAGAGTAGCATAGATAAGTGCTGTCAGGAGTCGTTGTCACTAGTCACCTGTAGCTGTGAGACCTTAAGTTAAAATTAACTCACATTTAAAATTTATTTTCTTAGTCACACAGTCCTCATGTGCATTGTTCAGTATGCAGATAGAGCTGCCACGTGGGGCAGCCACACACAGGAAACACTGCCATCACTGCAGCAAGTGTTGTTGGGTGGTGCTGGCCTGGAGGCATCTGTGCCTTGTGTGCTGGCTTCCAGCCTCACCTCTGACCTAGGCTGGTTCTCTGGACCCACAGGCTTGGTCTGTCTTCTGTGTATACTTCCTCCACCACTCAGACTTCCTATGTATGTAGCTGCCTCTGGGCTTCTTGTCAACCTTCCTCCTCAGATTAGATGGTCTGTAGGTCCTACTGGGAGAGACACTGCTTTTCTGTGGCTTCTGGACTTGGTTGCTAGTAGAGAGACCGGTGTCTTTCCTCACTTCAGCTGGTGGATGTCTTGCAGAAGTTGAGCTGGAAGATGCTTGGAGAGACGTGCATTCTTTCTTGGAAAGGCTAACTCCTGAAAGTGAATGAATGACTGTGTTGGTCTGCTTGGTGGAAAAGAGGAAGAAGTTGAACATGGTGGAGTTTAGTTCTTTTGGCTGTATTGGGAGGTAGCCTTTTGAGTGGTGCTTCCTTGGTGGCTCAGATGGTTAAGAATCTACCTGCAATGCAGGAGACCTGAATTCTATCCCTGGGTCGGGAAGATTCCCTGGAGAAGGGAATGGCTACCCACTCCAGTGTTTTTGCTTGGAGAATTCCATGGACAGAGGAGCCTGGTGGGCTATAGTCCATGGGACTGCAAAGAGTTGGACATGACTAAGTGACTAACGCTTTCATTTTTCCCTTTAGAACAGGGGTCCTCAGCCTTTGAGATCTAATGCCTGATGATCTGAGATGGAGCTGATGTAATAATAATAGAAATAAAGTGCACAATAAATGTAATTCACTTAAAGCATCCCCTCACACTGTCTATGGATAAACTCTTCCACGAAAGTGATTTCTGATGTCAAAAAGTTTGGGGACCACTGCTTTAGAGGCAGTCAGTTCCAAGGATTTGCAAGATTCCAAAGGGACACGAGGAGGGAGATGGGAGGAGTCAGAAATGTGGGGTCCCAAGTCAGTGCCATGGCAGATGGTGGCCTTGTCCTGTGTAGCGCTCTGGCACTAAGTCAGTTCAGTTGTGTTTGACTCCTTGTGACACTGTGAACTGTAGCCTGCCAGGCTGCTCTGTCCAAGGTGTTCTCCAGGCAAGAATACTGGAGTGGGTTGCTATGCCCCTCTTCAGCGGTTCTTCCCGACCCAGGGACTGAACTTGCTGCTCTTGCATTGCAGGCGGACTGTTTACCGCTGAGCCACCAGAGAAGCCCAGTGCCCTGGTGGGAGTCACCTTTATTTTAGTACCTGTAAACCCGAGGGCTGTTCAGAACCCTGACTCCAGGGTCACCAGGGCTGCGCGAAGTCTCTCACAGGAAGTGCTTTATGTGAAAGAATTGAAGACATTGTGGTTGTACCAAGTTGGAGCGTTAGAGCAGAGAGGAGCCTAGAGGATGTCAGAGAGGAGAAGGGATTGACCCAGGTCATAGCAAGTTAGTGGTGGCAAAACCAATGAGAATCTGGGTCCTGTGGCAGCTGGCCTTGTGCACATTCCACATGCCAGTTTTTTTTCTTCATTTACATAAAGGACAAACACAGTGACTTCATGGAGATGTTGCCCAGGGTGAGACATGAATTAATTTAACCCATATGAGGCACTAGGTCTTGCCTTTAAGTCCTCCTCTGGTGCTTGCGTCATTTGAAAGTATATTAAGAAATCTTTCAATTAAGGCAGGATCACCTAGGGTTCTCATTCCTTCTCTGCAGCCTATCTCCAGGATCTATTTTCTGCAGGGAGGTCCGTCCTTGACTTTAAAGAAAGCACTGGGAAACAGAGACTTGTTGTTTTTGAGGTCAGCCTTGTTCACTGGACTTTGAGAGCCTTGAGGGCAAGGCCAACATCATCTGTCACTACTTGGGGACTGGCACAGTGTGTTCAGATGGGGAATATCTGTGGACTTTGCCTTTTTCAGGAAAACTCCCCTTTGAATGGGCTTCTGAGGTACGAGGTCCCTTCTCTGGGTGGTGCTGAAACTTTGTCACTTCTGATTTGGGAATAGTGACCAGGAGAAATGGAATCTTTTTTTTCCCTGCCTACAGGGAGAGTTGTGCATTTTGACTTTGAATTTTATGAGAGCTGGAGAATTTTCATGTTTGGATCAAGAAAGTAAGGGCTACTTTTTGCTAAATTGGGAAGTAGGTATACAAAACCTGACAGAACATGCTGGGTAGAATTTCCAGAGCAGTGAGGAGGGGTAAGCAGGGCATTGTGGAAGGCATTCCAGGCCATAAACACAGGATATGTCACTTCATAGTGGAACTTCTCTGCTCTCTCCTCCAGAAGTGGCAAACAGTTCTTTTCAAAGACAAACTTAATGACTACTGTGCCAACACACAAAACTACGAGATAAATGTATGCACCAGTTTAGCACTAGAAATGCAGTTTACAAAAGATTTGCACGACAGTCTTAAAAACAGGTTGAAGCATCTTAGGCTCAGCTGCTGTACTTTTAAGTTAGTTATTAGGAACAGGGCTCTGGGGACAAGATTATGGAGCAGGGATGTGACCCAGTCAGAGCACCTGTCCGTCTGGCATTTGAAGCCTCTGTTTTTGGGTTCATTTTAATTAATTTCTTGTTCGGCCTTTAACAGGACCCAAGTTTCTCTGGTTGGAGCACAGTAAGTTTTCAGGCTGAATTACTTGGATCATTGCCTTTGTTTTCTTTTTCACATAGCCTGTGGATATCTGGCCTTTTCAGCCAAGGAAAATGGAAATGGTTTTAAACACTCACTTGAGCCATGAATTTCAACCATGTATTAATTTGCTGTTTATTCTCTGATTGTTCATATCTTTTGAGAAGCAAGGAAATAACACTGAGGCAGGCGTTCATGACCCTTTGGCGATACCTCTGGGGCCTGGAGCTGGAGGGTATGGCCTGGGAGAATGGACTGTGCCCTGCCACCCGTGTCACCTGCAGAGCAGCTCCCCTCCCTCTCACTGTCTCCCTCCCTCCCTCCCTCCCTCCAGATGTGTATAAGAGACAGTGTCACATTTGGTCCTTTCTTTGGGAGGGTACTGTCTATGAGAGAGTAGCATAGATAAGTGCTGTCAGGAGTCGTTGTCACTAGTCACCTGTAGCTGTGAGACCTTAAGTTAAAATTAACTCACATTTAAAATTTATTTTCTTAGTCACACAGTCCTCATGTGCATTGTTCAGTATGCAGATAGAGCTGCCACGTGGGGCAGCCACACACAGGAAACACTGCCATCACTGCAGCAAGTGTTGTTGGGTGGTGCTGGCCTGGAGGCATCTGTGCCTTGTGTGCTGGCTTCCAGCCTCACCNCCCTCCCTCCCTCCCTTATGTGTGTGGTTGAGGTTTTCACTTAAGATTTCATCTTGGAAGAGAAGAATTTGACATGTCTCTTGCAGGCAGTTAGCGGACAGGTTGATCTGTGTCCTGTCCTCGAGTCGGTGAGGTCTCCAGGATGGACATTTAGGGCTTGGATTTGTTCCTTCCTCCTAAGAATCAGCCACAGGATAGATGCTGAACTAAGGTCTCAATTTTGCCTCTAACTCATAGCTGTTACTTAGCTTTTCCGGGAAGTGGAAGTAAGAAACCTGGTATTAGAAATGAGCACAGGCCCTTCAAGTGATTTCTGAGTATTCTGGGCATCTTGTATTCAAAGTATTCAGTGTTATCCCCAGGTGGATCAGAGTATGAACTTACTCCTGTCTTCTAAAATTCTTTTCCTAGGGAGGAAAAGGATTCAAGCATGATGAGTAGCGTCAGTTCAGTTCATTCAGTCGTGTCTTACTCTTTGCCACCCCATGGACTGCAGCACGCCAGGCCTCCCTGTCCATCACCAACTCCTGGAGCTTGCTTAAACTCATGTCCATCGAGTTGATGATACTATCTAACCATCTCATTCTCTGTTGTCCCTTTCTCCTTCTACCTTATCTTTCCCAGCATCAGGGTCTTTTCCAAGGAGTCAGTTCTTCCCATCAGATGGCCAAAGTATTGGAGTTTCAGCTTCAGCATCAGTCCTTCCAATGAATATTTAGGACTGATTTCCTTTAGGATTGACTGATTTGATCTGCTTGCAGAACAAGGGACTCTCAAGAGTCTTCTCCAACACCACAGTTCAAAACCATCAATTCTTTGGTGCTCAGCTTTCTTTATAATCCAACTCTCACATCTATACATGACCACTGGAAAAACCATAGCCTTGACTAGACGGGCCTTTGTGGGCAAAGTAATGTCTCTGATTTTTAATATGCTGCCTAGGTTGGTCATAACTTTTCTTCCAAGGAGCAAGCCTCTTTTAATTTCATGGCTGCAGTCACCATCTGCAGTGATTTTGGAGCC
>SJYX01018608.1:21511-72468 GCA_006410675.1 Oreotragus oreotragus | reverse complement strand
TCTTCTTAATACCTTCTGCTTCTGTTAGGTCCATCCCATTTCTGTCCTTTATTGTGCCCATCTTTGCATGAAATATTCCCTTGGTATCTCTAATTTTCTTGACGAGATCTCTAGTCTTTCCCATTCTGTTGTTTTCCTCTATTTCTTTGCACTGATCATTGAGGAAGACTTTCTTATCTCTCTCTGCTATTCTTTGGATGAGTAGGTAACGAACCATATATAATGTGGTGGCTTTGCAGTGGGGGTGGTGGGGAGTACAGTGGGATTAAACTGGAACTAATGATTAAATAATCAATACAGAACTTTGAGGTTTTTGTTATTTTCTGCTTTGGGTATATAGCTTTTGCTCTGTAAAGCGTGGAGATGACCTATTTAATCCTTATGTATTTGGAGCTCTCAGAATGTGCCAAGGACCAGCCCAGTTGACTGAATGTTAATGGAAGGAGTCAGAAGTCAGTCCCTGACCACAGGGAGCTCAGAGTTCAGTGGGGGACAGATGGCCCTTAATGATCCCAAGTATTAGGATTCCTCCGATCTAAGGAAAGGATCCAATCCCGGCCCAGACTGGATTAAGTCAAATAGCAATTTATTGGTTCTCATAACTAACCAGTCCAGAGATAAATCTGGAGTCAGCTCAGTGGCTCAAATGATGTCATCACGGTCTGGCTTCTCTCTCCTCATTCTGCCTCCACTTCCTGTGTGTTGACCCCATTCTCAGAATACCCTCCCCTTGTCATTGCAAGATAGCTGTCAGAAGTTCTTAGGCCTGCCTCCTTCCACCTTCCTTCCAGAAAAAGAGAGTGTGAGAGTCTTTGTCCAGCTCTGCCAGGCAGTCTTGTTTGATTTCATTGGCTCAGGCTGGGGCAGGTGCCTTCCTGAATCTCCCACATGGCTGGGACATGTGAGGCACTGACTGAGTTAAGCCCTGACCCTGTACTTCACCCCTGAACCCAGGGTGGAGCCATCTCTCCTCTAAGCCTGTGGGCTAAGAATGAAGAGAAATTGGAACATTGATTTCTGGGAAAGGTAACAGGATCAGGCTTGAATTCTGGACTCACCTCGCATCATGGCAGGCTGAACTTGGGGCTGTACTCCCACCTGACATCCCCATGGGTCACAACTTACTCCATGAGGAGCAGAGCATCTTGTTACCATGTGGTTTAGCTGCACTGTGGATTTAGACACCAAACCTTGTCTGCCCTGAGAACACCATTCTTTCTGAGGTTGGGAGGGAAACATTTCAGAGGAGCCTTCCCTGGTGGCTCAGAGGTTAAAGCGTCTGCCTCTAATGTGGGAGACCTGGGTTTGATCCCTGGGTCGGGAAGATCCCCTGGAGAAGGAAACGGCAACCCACTCCAGGATTCTTGCCTGGAGAATCCCATGGACGGAGGAGCCTGGTGGGCTACAGATCCTGGGGTTGCAAAGAGTCGGACACGACTGAGCAACTTAACTTAACTTAGGACCTTGACTCTGATAGTGAACATCTTCTTGGTGGTGCTGTTTGGGACTCTCAGAGGCAAGCAGGAGACTAAGGACAGTGGAGCACTGGCAGCCCTCCAGCCAGCCATGTTATTCAGATTAGCGTGTTTTACTCTTTGTGGGGTTCCAATAGCAGAGTGGCAAATGGTACAGACTTTAGAGATTTGGGAAGGAGAACTGAGTGTACATCCTGACTTCAGGTTCTCATCTATAAATGGTAACCATCTCAGAGTTGTTGAGAGAAGTAAATGACGTGGTGTGAGTAAAGCCCAGTGCCTGGAGCAGAGTATCCAGTCCATAGAGGTAGCTATTGTCCTTTCCTAACTTTTCAGATGAGTCGGGATGCTACCAGATAATCTCTTTGGAGTTTTAGTGTGACCATTCTGTGAATATATGAAAACCTTTCTTCCACTGCCCACATCTCTGAAAACTGGAGAGAGGCTTCTTCACTGGGGACGAGATGTTGGGAAGCTCTTACAGACCATAGCCTCACCTTATAATTCACCGAGTACCTTTGCATGCATGCTCTCATTTGATTCTTAGAACAGCCTGTCATGAAATCACGATCCCCATTACGTGGACAAGGAAGCTCATCCATGACTCAAGGACCTTGTGGTGGGAGAGTGGTAGGGCAAGTCCGAGCGTCTGGAATCTTCTCAGATATCCTGTATCCTTTCTAGCTTTATGCTATTCCAGTGTGGATTTGCCTTTCTAATATAATTCATTGAATTTATTACAGATCTACCATGGTTTCAGATGGATTCGCATGGACAGCCATGTTGTATAGTACATTAAAATAAGCCTTAAGTTTAGTGAAAAATAAAATTATCCTTTCACTTCTGTCTTTGTTCATTGGCTTAATTCATCAGGATTGTACTGCAAACCTCTCTTGTCATTAAACCAAATTAGCTCAATTTGTGTTGTTATGAAATAACATAAGTCAAGTTTATAACATTTCAAAATTCTAGGCAGTAGCTTCCCAATTAGAACTGGAAAAACTTGCCTTGCTGAAGTCCAAGACATTTATCTTGGTTAAGATACAGATTTCTGAGGGAGGTTGGACTCGTGGGAAAGAGAGTTAAATGCTAAATTTCTTAATTTCTTTAGCACCTAGCTCATTTCTTCCTAACCACAGCCATCAAAGCATTGTGCACTAGCATACTTGCAGTGAAAGTGAAGTCGCTCAGTCGTGTCCAACTCTTTGCAACCTGTGGACTCTAGCCCTCCAAGCTCCTCCGTCCATGGGATTCTCCAGACAAGAATACTGGAGTGGGTTGCCATTTCCTTCTCCAGGGGATCTTCCCGACCCAGGGATCGAACCCAGATCTCCCACATTGCAGGCAGGTGCTTTAACCTCTGCACTACCAGTGAAGTGAAGTCACTCAGTCGTGTCTGACTCTTTGGGACCCCATGGACTGTAGCCTACCAGGCTTCTCTGTCCATGGGATTTTCCAGGCAAGAGTACTGGAGTGGGTTGCCATTTCCTTCTCCAGAGGATCTTCCTGACCCAGGAATTGAACCCGGGTCTCCCGCATTGTAGGCAGATGCTTTACCGTCTGAGCCACCATGTCTCCTTCTGCACTACTTGGGAAGCCCTTAAATACAAGAATACAGTCTCTCAGAAAACCTCCTATAGAGACACAGAACTTCAGATCCAAGTACTAACATCAAAGATTTCAAGGGAGGAAAGGAAGCCAGGTTGAAAGAAGGGGGAGGAGGCGTGAAAGGAGGGGTGAAAGGGGTGGCCTTACAGACGTCTCCTGCCACCTACAGATGCCCAGGCGTTATGGGACTTTTCCCTGGGCCTCCAGAGAAGGGAGGACTGGAACTAGGCCCTACCAGAAATCAGACCAGGCCAGAACCAGAATTCGAGTTCTCTGCCAAGAGGAGGTGATCAGTCTCCAATCCTCAGCTCAGGCTGAGGGCGCTTTGACCAGATTCCTACATCTAGGCCCGGGGGACTAGAAAAACAGGGAAGGATAGGAAGGGTTACGGAGAGGAAAGAGAGAGGGAAGGGGAGAAAGGTGAGTAAAGTCTCTCGTTCCTTACTGGTCGGGGCACTCTGGCCAGTTGTCCACGTCAGGAGGAGACCAGGGACAAAAGGGTCCCAGTTGCGGCCGCTGGGTCTGGTCCATTGGCAGGCAAGCTGGCCCCTGAGTACCCCGAGTGGTCAGGATGTCAGTCTCAGCGAAGAAGAATCCCACCAGAGTTGCCATTTGTTGCAGGAAGGAGGACCCCTTCCAGGGCCCGAAACTGGGCTCTTGTCTAACACTCGGAAATGAATTGTCCGAGGAGACACATGTGCTGACACAGCAAGAGATTTTATTGGGAAAGGGCACCCGGGTGGAGAGCAGTAGGGTAAGGAAACCCAGGAGAACTGCTCAGCGTATTTGCAGTGGTGGATAGTAAACTATGATGGCATTAAGTATTTAAGAAAAGCTGAGGGTGTCTAGCAGCCAGACTGTTGTGAGAAGATGATTAATATTATCACATACAGATCTTCCTCGACTTAATGATGAAGTTGCTGTTGCTGCTTAGTTGTTACGTTGTGTCTGACTCTTTTGCGACTTATGGGCTGTAGCCTCCCAGGCTCCTCTGTCCATGGGATTTTTCTGGCAAGAATATTTGAGTGGGTTACCATTTCCTTCTCCAGGGGATCTTCCCGACCCAGGGAAAGAAACCTGTGTCTCTTGCTTGGCACGTGGATTCTTTACCACTGAGCCACCTGGGAAGCCCAGTGTCCTGATAAAACCATCCATTGTGAGTTGAAAATATCGTTGGTTGAAAATGCATTATACATATCTAACTTACTAAACATCATGACTTAGCCTTACTTACCTTAACTGTGCTAAGAACACTTAGATTAGCAAACATATCTACACAAAACCTATTTTAGAGTAAAGTGTTGAATAGCTTGGGGGATTTATTAAGTGGTTGTATGGGTACACATGCTTGTACATTTATTGGCTGTTTATCTTCTTGATTGCATGGCTGACGGAGAGCTGCACTCACTGCCCTGCCCTACGTCAGGAGAGGGTGTATCGCTAGCCTGGGAGAAGATCACAATGCAAAATTCGAACGGTGGTTTCTACTGTATGGGCATGTGTTGTGGTCAGGGAATATGTTAGCTGGTATTCTGTTTCCACTATTTCTTCCTGATATTGGAATAATTCCCTCATATGTAATGTGAATGGTTATAAAAGGCCTTGTAGAAAGAGACCTTATCTGTTTTCTGTTACTTACATTCCTTGTTTTAATAAGACCCTTTTCTTCCCTTGATAGTTGTCATTTCCTGTGCTTTTTTCCTTTCTTGTCTCTGAATAAGTCTTGAAGAACCCCTCTTTTGTCCAATTGTTTTCTTTTAAAGTGGAGAAGCTAGAGTTTCAACTATATTTGGGAGTGTGTTTCAGTAATGTTAAATAGAATATATGAGACAACATTTTCTTTCTTTCCAAAGGTCTTATTTAAAAAAAAATTTAAAAATATATTTCTGTTTATTGATTTGACTATGTTGGGTCTGTCTGCAACATGCAGAATCTTTAATTGAGGCATGTGGGTTCTAATTCCCCAATCAAGAATTGAACTTGGGTCCTCTGTGTTGGGAGTCTTAACCATTGGATCATGAGGGAAATTCCTGAAGGTCTTACAGCGTTCTGGAAATGTTCTCAAATGAACATAGCCAGATCAAACTAAATAGTACTTACACTAAAAGGGAAAAGTTGAGTTTGGAGTTCAGGGTATTTGAAGAGGAATCTAGTTTTATTACTTTTAATTTTAAAGTCAATTTTTAATTTTTTCTTTTGTGATTAATACTTTCTAGGTCCCAAGAAAGATCTCAAAGATACTCTTTTCTTCTTTATAGTTTTATCTTTTACATTCAGGTCCATTTCATATTTTTAGTCTATGGCACGAGGTAGGGATTTATTTCATTCCCTTCTCCCAATGGGATATCCAATTCTTTAAACCACAGTTGACTGGGATTCCAGTACTGTGTTGAAGTGGAAGTGGTGAGAATGGACATCCTGGTCCTTTTCTTGAAGTCAAAGAAAAGGTGGTTAGTCTTTCATCACTGAGTACAATGTTAATTTAGTCTATGGCACGAGGTAGGGATTTATTTCATTCCCTTCTCCCAATGGGATATCCAATTCTTTAAACCACAGTTGACTGGGATTCCAGTACTGTGTTGAAGTGGAAGTGGTGAGAATGGACATCCTGGTCCTTTTCTTGAAGTCAAAGAAAAGGTGGTTAGTCTTTCATCACTGAGTACAATGTTAATTTAGGTTTTGCATAAATGTGCTTTATTGGTTGAGAAAGTTTCTTTCTGTTTCTAAAGAAAAGGTGGTTAGTCTTTCATCATTGAGTACAATGTTAATTTAGGTTTTGCATAAATGTGCTTTATTGGTTGAGAAAGTTTCTTTCTGTTTCTAGTTTGCTGAGAGTTTTTGTTATGAAAGGGTGCTGAATTTTGTCAAGTTCTTTTTCTGCATGTATTGAGGTAATCATAGGCTTTTTCTCCTTTATTCTATTAATGTGGTTAATTCCATTGAATGTTAAACCGACTGTTATTACCAAGTTAGACCCTACTTGGTCCTGATGTATTAGCCTTTTTATGTATTGCTGGATTTAATTTTCTAATATTTTATTAAGGATTTTTACATGCGTGTTCTTGAAGGGTATGGGGGTCTTTATTTTCTTTTTTTGTAATGTCTCTGTCTGGTTTTGGTATCAGTGTTATGCTGGCCTCATGAAGAGAGGAGTAGTCTGGTACCAGTTACTCTGCCATGACTGGCTGTGGAGTTCCATTTTTAAGTGCATAGAGTGATGACTGTTGGGTAAAAGAAATGGTATTGTTTTATTAATCAGCTGAGAATTCCTGATTTATTATATGAAACATCTATAGAATAGTATGTTGTATATGAAGTAATACATCACAGATGCTGAAAAATGTTTTACCTAAAGTGGGGTGGACAACTCATACCTACCTCCCCTTATGCTAAAATTGCAGTTCTATTTTAGTGGCAAAATTTGTTTAACCACTGAGGGAATGAATGATCTTATTTGATTGTCATTCCTTTGTAATTTTTGCAATATTCAGTTAGTAAGCTTTATTGTATGTTCAGATTTGTGTCTCATTTTTTTCCTCTCTCTACCCTCTTTTGGCTGTATTTCTCCCAAATAAAAGCTTATATTCATAAGTCAGCTAATGTTTTTTACCTGTTGCGTTATTTTGCCTGGAGTTGGTCACATGGCCTCACACAAAATAAAAATATTTTTTTGCTAGTGACATTATAGGTTGCCACTGCTGCTGTGGTTTCTGTTTTGTGGAGACTTGCCTTCAGAAAGAAAGGTTATAAATTCAGTCTAACTCAGCAAGCAGTTCAGTAAAGAATGGAGTTAGGAGAAAACACACCATCAATTTTGGTGAAGTACAAATCTTGTGTTAAGTAAGCAGTGGGTGAGAGGAACTGGGAGCACCATGCTCGTTCCCATAGTGATAGTACAGGGAAAAAGGAAATCATTCTGGAAGAGTTTTTGGGGGTGTGTTGTGATGCTTCAGGAAACATGCCAACTTCTACACCTCTGTCTTCAGCATGACGTGTTTAGAAACACATCCTACGCTGTGTTCAGCAGTACTTGCTGTGCTTCTCTTGTGTCCCTCCAGTCCTAGAGGATGGTACCTATGGGGAAGTTATGTCCCCATGTGATTTAGAGGGATCTTCTCCCTTGTTTCTTTCTAAGAGTCCTATAAACAGAGACACAAAATATTGCTTGGAGCACCTGGTGACATCCGACTGACAGGTATTCCCTCCCCCTGGCTGTTGTCCCCGGTTCCTGAGTTACAGGCTGCCTTTGGGGTGGTCTGCATGTTCTCAGATGCCACAGGCCAGACCTTGATGCCGCCCCCAGTATCTGCCTCCCTGTTCCTCTGGGGGATGCTTATCAAAAGGGTCTTGGGATTGGGGACCATTTCCACATTTGTATAAAGTGGTCCCCCAGCATGAAATGTCCCTCCTTATTCTCCACCCATTCATATCCCATCATTCTTGAAGGCTCATTCAGTAGCCCCCAACTACTCAAGCCTCTGCTTTTTTCCCTTTACGATCTATGTTTTATGTTTGTATTATTTAGTACAGTCTTAAGAAATAACACATTTTGAAGGTTTATTTCAGAAGTATAGTCTAGGTCTGATTTTTTAAATAAAGTGACACAGAATGGAGTCTTTTTGTTTATTTACTTGGCAGGAGTAAAAGAAAAAATGTTCTTATACTACACAATGGGAAATGAAGCATTTGCAGCAAGCAGAGGATTTAGGTTATACTGACTGTGAGAGCGGAGAATTTAGGCTAAAAGAAACAAAATTATTTGAGGTCTTGATTTCTCAGTTTGACCTCTTGATGATTGCCTTCTTTCCTTTACTTTTGGACTCCATGGTAAGATTTTTCTGCAGCGGTACCTTGTCATTAATGAATTCTGTCTACCATAACCACTCTGTTTGGATTTCTGAGTTGTTTTTCCCTTTTGGCTTGTGTGCCCCAGTGCTCTTTTTATTAAGGCTTCTCTGATAGTTGTTTTTTGAATATTGGTGTCAGCGTCAAATCTCCGCAGGACTGGATCTCAGGCTACGTAATCCTGAGCAAGTCCATCTCACTGGTTGACTTTTTATTCTTTTTAAAAAGGAGGAAGAGGAAGCCGTCCTTGCAGGATGGTGGCAGAGTCTGAGAGAATGCATGTTCATGCAGCACAAGGCAAGGGCTCTGAAGGCTGCTTAACAGCCCTCCCTTTGCTCTACCCCAGAGGTTCCCTCTCTCCTTGCATGTCAGAGGCTGTGGTAAATGCTTTCCCATTGGGTTACTTACGTTACAGGTAAGATGACCTTGATAGTTCATAGCCATGGGAGGTGAGTGTCCTCAGGCTCTGGCTTGTACCCTTGAACTTGCTGAATTTTTGGAAAGGCATTTTTCCTGGTGTTTACCCAGTGGCAGATGTGAGGTGTACAAAATATGAGTCCCATGATAAAGAACATTCCTACGTATAATGCCTAGGCAGTTGTTACGGCCACAGGAAGTCAGTGAATAATGTACTCTGTCTTCCTTGGAGAGTTGGGTATATAAAGAAAGGAGAGGCTTGGCGTGGATAGTCCTGAGAAGAGAAGACCGTAAGTGCAATTCCTGCCACTTACGAAGCAGCTTTTCAATAAGCTGTCTAGGTTGGTCCTAGTTTTTCTTCCAAGGAGCAAGCCTCTTTTAATTTCATGCTTGCAGTTGCCATCTGCAGTGATTTTGGAGCCCCTCAAAATAAAGTCTGTCACTCTTTCCATTGTTTCCCCATCTATTTCCCATGAAGTGATGGGACCTGATGCCATGATCTTTGTTTTTTGAATGTTGAGTTTTAAGCCAACTATTTCACACTCCTCTTTCACTTTCATCAAGAGGCTCTTTAGTTCTTCTTTGCTTTCTGCCATAAGGTTGGTATCATCTGTGTACTTGAGGATATTGATATTTCTCCCAGCAATCTTGATTCCAGCTTGTGCTTCATCCAGCCCAGGATTTTGCTTGGTGTACTCTGCACATAAGTTAAACAAGCAGGGTGACAATATACAACCTTGACATACTCCTTTTCTGATTTGGAACCAGTCTGTTGTTCCATGTCCAGTTCTAACTGTTGCTTCTTGACCTGCACACAGATTTCTCAGGAGGCAGGTCAGGTGGTCTGGTATTCCCATCTCTCTCAGAATTTTCCACAGTTTATTGTGATCCACACAGTCAAAGGCTTTGGCATAGTCAATAAAGAAGAAGTAGATGTTTTTCTGAAACTCTCTTGCTTTTTCGATGATCCAACAGATGTTGGCAATTTGATCTCTGGTTCCTCTGCTTTTTCTAAATCCAGCTTGAACATCTGGAAGTTCACGGTTCACGTACTTTTTGAAGCCTGGCTTGGAGAATTTTGAGCTTTACTTTGCTAGCGTGTGAGATGAGTGCAATTGTGCGGTAGTTAGAACATTCTTTGGCATTGCCTGTTTTGGAATTGGAATGAAACCTAGACAGTATATTAAAAAGCAGAGACATTACCAACAACGGTCCGTCTCGTCAAAGCTGTCGTCTTTCCAGTAGTCGTGTATGGATGTGAGAGTTGTACTATAAAGAAAACTGAGCACCAAAGAACTGATGCTTTTGAACTGTGGTGTTGGAGAAGACTCTTGAGAGTCCCTTGGACTGCAAGGAGATCCAACCAGTCCATCCTAAAGGAAATCAGTTCTGAATATTCATTGGAAGGACTGATGCTGAAGCTAAAACTCCAGTATTTTGTCCACCTGATGCAAAGAACTGACTCACTGGAAGAGACCCTGATGCTGGGAAAGATTGAAGGTGAGAGGAGAAGAGGATGACAAAAGATGAGATGGTTGGATGGCATCACTGACGCCATGGACGTGAGTTTGAGTAGGCTCTGGAAGTTGGTGATGGACAGGGAAGCCTGGCGTGCTGCAGTCAGTGGGGTTGCAAAGAGTTGGACATGACTGAGTGACTGAACTGAACCCATGGAGCAGCTGCTCTCTTCCATAAACAGTAGTCACACCGTAGGGCAGGAAGGTACCCTGAGGCTCCAAGAGGCTGTATTGAGGTGGGTGTACAAAATTCAAAGAGAAGTGTAAAGTGGGCTCTTCAGAGCAGGAAAAGAGATTGAAGAGATGGATAAGGGTAAGAGATTTTAAGAACTTCAGTAGTAACTAAAATTTTATCACCTTTTGATTTTTAAGATAAGTGTCATTGGCTAGCAGTTGAGATCTGTCATGGAACTGACTTTTGCATGTAGGCTGGTTTTATGTTTATTATTTTTGATGTTCGTTTTGTGAAAACCCTTTACATTTGTTGGATTTTGTATCCTTCTTGGGCTGAGGCAGATACTTTTATAGCCAGGAGGAGTGGAGAGGCGGTGAGGATGTGAAGAGAAGGCTGCCATCTTGGATTCTGCTCACTTTCCCGTTGCCCGGCTGTGTGACTTGTGCCCAAGACCACATCAGCTGGTGCAGGTGCTGACACTCAGTGTCAGACTTGGGTGCCCAGCCCATGGTCTTTGCTCTGGGACCCTGGATTGACCTTCTAGGGTTCCAAGCAGGTTTTGTTCTGGTGATGCTGGAGACGACTGCTTGGCCGTTGGTTTGGATGGTTGGTTTGTAGACTTAAGAAGCAGGCTGTTGGCCCGATCAGACTGCTTTTGATGTCTCAGCCATGCCCCTTTTGAGCAATCTTTCCACGAGTTGTTGGAGTATCTGCATTTCCCATCATGTTTTCCTTTTTGTCTTGGCTTCAAAGAAGCTTGGAGCTAAATTTATTGCTTGATTGTAGTTGCTGGGTTGGCCAAGGTTTTAAATACATATTTTTTATGTGACTTTTTTTTTCTTTTTCTTTTGAAAATCTTGTTTGTGTCCTTGATTGCATCCACCTTAAATCATTTTTGTGAAGTAGGTCAGGTATACATTGAAGAATTGTTTTTGTAGGAGGAGAGCCATCAGACAAACGGAAACAGATTTGGGTGACTTTAGTTAAAAAAAAGAGTAGAGATAGATTTTGCATTTAAACTCCTTTTTATATTATTTGCTATCACATGGTCTGTGAGCTCATTTTGCTGTCCTCTAACGTGGGGTAAGCATTGGGAGGAAGGTTTTTCTTCATAATGATTATCTGATTATGGAAGTGCTGAAGGCGGGATAACCTTCAGTTCTGACCTTGTAGTCAGCCCATGATTCCCTGAGGTTTTGGGGCCACATGCCCTCACTCTCGGAGAAGGCAGTGGTGACCCACTCCAGTATTCTTGCCTGGAAAATCCCATGGGTGGAGGAGTCTGATAGGCTGCAGTCCATGGGGTCGCACAGAGTCGGACACAAGTGAAGCGATTTAGCAGCAGCAGCAGCAGCAGCAGCCCTCACTCTCCTTCCTTGTTTGGGGCCTGAGGCAGCTGTCCTGGAGCCCTAGAACTGCTGAGGAGGTGAGGCCTGAGCATGTGTAGCTGCTGGCTAATCCTTCTTGAATATGAGGGGGAAGATTCCGGGTTTAGTTACTGGGCCCCTTTATTCCAGCCTGGCTTCTAGAAGTAGGTGTTATGCTCCCGACAAACAATTGTTTGGCATAAGCTATATGCTGGGCACTGAGATAGGTGCTGTATTTTTTAAGCACTTAATGATGACAGCAGAGTTGTTAATAATTACAAACAGGATAGGCTCATCACACTGGCAGTAAATATTGGAGGAATACTATTGAAGACTCCTTCCTAGTGGCAGATGGGAGCAGCTTGAGGAGAGGAACTGATGGCCCTGTAGGAACAGAGGTCTCTGGTTACAGTGGAGCAAGGCCGGGGAGCGGAGTTCCTGTCGCTAGGTTGTGTTTCTTGTGTGTGAGGGCCTACTGGGACACCTCTTTGCAGTCATTCTAGATATTGGGGCTTATGAAGAAAGGACCTCAGACCCCTCAGCCCTTTGATGTGGGCCCAGAGAGATGCTGGCTTGCCTTCCCGAAGTCCTTTGGAGGTGGAGCGCGGTGGCCGGCTGTGCCTCCCCTCCACTTTTCTCCCCTCTTTGTGGCTATTCCTTTCCGTAATTCATCTGATTGCTATTCTTTACAGATTGCTGGCTTCAGCTTTATTTTATCTAATTTTATCTCTTCCAGCCTTGTATATCCAGAGCATCGTGGGGGGCCTGTGCTTGTTCTGTCCCGTCCATTTCTCCTCTGCTCCCTCCACATCCTGGGGGGCGGGGGTAGGGACAGCATTTGCATAACCTCTGCTTCTCTGGAGCAGGAGGAGGCTCGCCAGGTGCAATTCCACCTCTGGAACCTCACCTTTATGTGTTGCCCTCCTCCTCGTCATGGTCCTCTCTCACTGACATATTTTGCTGCTTCTAAGAGTCGGTCCTGAGTCCTCTCGCCCCATCTCTCTCTGCTTCCTTTTGTCTTTTGACCCATATCCTTCCCACCCCCATCTTGACCTTTTTTGCTTGCTGGCTGGCTTTTCATACCTTCTGTCACATTTATATGCTCACTATTTCTTTTTACTCCAAGCATCTGTTCATCTAAATCATGAACTGCAGTTGGTATAATTAAATATGTAATATGTTTATTTTAATATCAGTATGTCACTCTGTGTATGTATTTGTAAGAGACCTGGCTGTCAGCGCTGGGTCAGATCACTGTTTGCAAATGTCTGCTCCTGCCAGCTCCCCTGGGACGCTCCCGGGTTCGCTGTCTCCGTGTCTCTCTGCTCTGTATGCCTCTCTCTCTGTTGCTGCTTTCTCTCTGGAGCACATGGTCCCTGTGGACTGGCCCTTCCCCTCCCCACCCTGGGTGAGTGAGGAGGGGCAGAAGTGCTCAGTTAAGAGGCCGCTCCTGGAAACCAAGAAAGAGCTAACATTGCATGCCCGGCTCTTTATTTTTCTTCTGCGAGCTGCTCTGAAACGGCAGCATGTTATGTGGAGCCTGGGCACCCTCCCCTGCGCGCACTGCTGATGCAAAGGCAGGCAGGCAGAAGCAGCCAGAGCCTCTCCCCGGCCTACCTGTGGTCCCATGTGATCCCCCTCCCCAAATGGGCAGTGGGGAAACCAGCCCATCTCTGAGGCTTCCAAGTGGAGTGATAGGAAATAGAGGATCCGGTACTAGAATAGATTATGTAGTGTTTGCTTGTCACTTCTGTTTAAAGGTAAATAAAAAAAATCTATCTTTGGCTTAGAATTCTAGCCGCCTGGCCTGTGGGTGAATATTGACTGGCAAGCATCACCTCCCATGTAGAAAGGCTTGCATGCGAGCCTGTAAATTAGAGCTCTGCTGTAGACGTATCTTCTTAATGTTTTCTGCAAAGCAGAATTAGATCATGTTGTTTCTTTGGAGGTTGGGAATTGCAAACAAGAGTCCCCTTCCTCCCAGACTAGTGGAAAGTAAAGGAAGAAGTTGAAATCTTGTTTCATCAGCCATAAAAGTTAGATGAAAGCTGGGGCAGATAGATGAGAAGATTGTGGTATGTCTTGGACCTCAGCTTTGTATTCCTTTTCTGGAAGAGAAAAATTGCATTTTAGATTTAGATAGTTTGGTTACATTTTGTGGGCTGTCAGATACACAGAACATTAGATTAAGTTTCCAGTCTTGAGTTTTAGCACAGTGATAGGCAAGTCACTTGACATCCACGGGCTCTAGTTTCATCGACTCTCTAACAGAATACAAATTCCTACCTTGTAGGAGAAGTGATGATCGATTGGAAATTTGTGCCAAGCACAGATCATGTGTTCAATAAATATGGGTAAATGGTAAGCCCTTTGATAAACCTGCTGAAGTTCTGGGTGATTCTTTTGTTTTTGCTTGTTGGCTTCATTTTGTTAGTTACAATGTCTGGCTGGACTTAATAACACGCTCGCTGTTTGTGCTTCTGTGGACACTGGTTCTTTTAGGGACTTAACTATATTGTTGTCATGGAAATTTTGAAAGGACTCATGGTTCCAAAAAGGACTAAAAGTTTTGAATTTCCTTTTTATTCTTTGCAAAAGATTGTGAAGCTTAAGTCATGCAATTAATAACAGGGGAGGTTAAGAGTCAAAGATTTTTCTTTTATTCTGGTCATTTTTTATGCTGAACTTGGCATGGGTTGAAGCAAATTCATGTCTTCTTGACCATTCACTTTTTTTTTTTTTTAAACTGAGAAGATAGATTCTATCTCTAATGAAATAATTGCAAACAGTCCTGTTAACATATGGTACTGATTTTTGCAGAAGCATTGTTGAAATGCATGGGAACTACCAGGTTAAAAGATATAAAAATAGCCAGAGCTTCGTACAGTCCAGATGGTATCTCCAGACTAGAGGATCGAAGAGGCACGAGAATTGTCTAGAGCCTCTAGAGCAGGGGTTGGAAACCATGGTCCTTGGCCAAGCCCAGCCCACTGCCTGTGTTGCATGGCCTGTGAGCGAAGGATGGTGTTTTTTTAATGGTTAAAAAAAATCCAAAGAAGGGTGCTGCTTCATGACATGTAAGAATTCTATAAAATTTGCATTTCAGTGACCGTAAGTAAGGTTTCTCTTTGGGTCACAGCCAGTCCCATTTGTTTATATGCTGTTTGTGACTGCTTTTGTGCTACGATGTCAGATTGAATAGTTGCCTAAAATATTTACTGACTGACATTTTACAGAAGAAGTTTGCCAGTCTTGAATCTAGGTGCTGAGGAATTTTTAGTTCTAAGATATATTAGTTGATACATGGCTTTTTTTTTTTTTTTTTTTTTTGAAGTTTAGCTTTTGAACTTTAAGCCTTTTTGCTGTTTAAAAACTTTTATTAATAGAGAACAACAACAAACATGGCCTATTAATCCCACTACTCAGATCACCCATTTATACTTGCTGTGGTTAAAAATAAAAATGCTCATGGTAAAAATGTTCAAATAATGTAAGGTATAAAATAAAAATCTGCCCCCTACTTTTTCCCCATCCCAGTTTTTTAACCCAAAGGTTAACACTTAATAATTAAAATACTTAACATGCCAAAATCTTTTTGTGGTTACACCAGTATATATATGTATATCCTTTTTTAAAAAGGCTTCGCTAGTGACTCAGTGGTAAAGAATCTGCCTGCTAATGCAGGAGATGGGGGTTTGATCCTTGGGTTGGAAAGATCCCCTGGAGAAGGAAATGGCAACCCACTCCAGTATTCTTGCCTAGAGAATCCCATGGACAGAGGAGACTGGCAGGCTACAGTCCATGGGGTTGCAGAGTGTTGGACATGACTTAGCGACTAAACAACAACATTCTCACAGAATGCTTAGTTCACTAGTGAAATATTTCTTACTTAATCATTTAACCTTTTATTATGAGAAATTTCAAACGTGTGCAGCATATGACAGAAAAGCACGGTGAACTTTGGGAACCCATTTTTCAGCTTCAGTATTTTTCAGCTCCTGGCTAAATCCTGTTTTCTCTGTCCAACCCACTTCCGATGTTATTTTGAAGAAATTCCAGGTACATCATTTCATCTGTAGATATTTCTGTATGTATCTTTAAGAGATAATGACTCTTTCAAAAATATGTCCACAAACTAAAACTGTTAAAAAAATAAATTAATATAGATTTGAACCCCAGGTATTATTTAAAGTTGTCTCCTCACCACCCCCAGGTTTTTTTTAAATGTCATGGTTTACTCTTTGGTTGAATCAGAATCTGGATAAGGCTTACATGGTGTGATTGATTGTTGTCTTTTAAGTAAATTTTAATCTGTAAGTTCCCTGAACACCCCTTCCTTTTTCCTCCTCCTTAATTTTCAAAGAAGCCAAGTTATTTGCTGTGTAGATGTTTCATATCCCTATTGTATTGTTTAATTTTTTTTCTCCTGTCCTTTAAATTTCCTGTGAGTTAGTAGTTGCGTCTTGATGCTGGATCATATTCAAGCTTACTTTAATGATGAAGAGGGTGTTTAAGCAGGGCTACTTCATAGGTGATGGGGGATTCTTCCAGTAGGAGACTCTGTCTTTTTGTGATACTAGCACTGGTTGGTGTTTAATATGTATAGCCAGTCATTCATTATGTGTTGTAAAATGGTGATGCTCTAATTCTGTCATTCCTTTGCCATTTATCCGATGAGATATTTCATTTTTTTCTACCTTTACTAGATTTGAAAGTATTGTATTGACTTACTAACGTCCTTTAACAGTGACTGGTTGGGTTTCTTGTTTTTAGAATTTATAGAAATATTATGAATTTAAACATATTTAATGTGTTCCATCAAAGTTATTGACGTTCAGAATTTCTCCTTTTTGGCTTGTGTGAGCCTTTTCAAGCTGGGCCCCGAGTCCTTTTGCCGTGAGCCTAGTAGTCTTTGATAGCTTTCTTTCTGTCTGGTATTAAGATGGTCAAGGTGACATTTCTTGCCCCAGTTCTGGAATCAGCCATTTCTCCAAGAAGTCAGTCCTGTTTTTTTGTTTGTTTTTTTTGGGAATAGTATTTCAAGACATAGTCTGGGCTCAAAAGTACATGTCTATAAAAAAATAAATAACTTTTTATAATAAAAACACATATAGATAATGCATAAAGTACAACACTTACGTAACCATCACCTCAGTCAAGAAGCAGAGTGTGGTAGCAGTTCAGAAATAACCTAGTAGGTCCCGTTCTGACCACATCTCCCTTTTCCCCTCAGAGTAACCACTCTCCTAATTTTGATGATAATGACTTCCTTGTTTTTCTTTTTATCACTTATGTGTCTACATCCCTAGGCAATATAGCTTGGTTTTATCTGTTTTTACATTTTATATAAATGGACCTGGTTGTGTGATTATTTTATATCGCCTTTCATTCAGCGTTGTAAGACCCATGCATTTTCATTTTTCGTGCAGTATGATATTCCATTGAATGAACAGACCATAACTTATTTGTTGATTCTTCTGATGATGTACATTTGAGTTGTTTCTCCTTTTGAGGCGTTAAGAGATGCTGCTAAGACTGTCCAGGTACAGATATTTCCAAAGGGCATGTACTAGAGGTAGAATTGCTGGGTCAAAAGATAATATGTATTTCTCCAAAGAGTTGTACCAGGTGATGCTCTCACCAACAGTGAGATGTTCTGTTGCTCTATTGCTTTATGTCCTCTCCCAGCCTGAAACTGTTCAGATTTTCCATTTTCTTGCCAGTCTGTTGATTTGAAGTGGTAACTCACTCTGACTTCAGTTCACTGTTTCCCTGATGACCAGTAAGGTCAAACCCCTTTCTGTATGTTTAGCTGTTTGGATTTATTCCTTTTGCGATGTTTCTGATCAAGTCTTTGGCTCATCTTCCCACTGAACTGTCTTTTTTCTTCTTAATTTGTAGGCATTTTAATATGTTCTGGATATAGGTTCTCATTGGTTGTGTGAGCTGTGGGTGTCTTCTCTCATTCTGTACATTTTCATTTTCTTTATGATGCTTTTTGATTAGCATAAGTTCTTGTGCTTTTCTGTATCTTATTTTAGGAAATCTTCCTCAACTCTGAGGTAGGTTAGAATGTATAATAAGGATGTAAAATATTCTATAGTAAAAGTATGTAAATAAAATCTGATCTTGCAAAAGCCTTACAGCTTTGTATTTCTATGTATGTACATTCTCTTTTAAACAATCTACACAGGAGTAATACAGCATCTTACTTTTTTACATAGTTTTATTTTAGAGATCTTTCTACATCATCCATATACTAACCTTTGTTTCCAGTTTTATTTCCTGGTAAGATGTGGTGCTGCCAGAAAAAAACCTCTTGTGCATAATTTTGTGAATATACTGATAAAACAGATTCTACACAGTAGAATTTCTGGGTCCAACAATTTGCTTGTGTTAAGTATTAATAGATATTAATATTTGCTCTCCATTAATACATGTGAAATAGCCAGCAGTCCCACTGATCACATCCAGAGAAATTATCTGGATATGAAGTGTTTTTTAGACCTAACCCACATCGATTGCATATGATTATTTTTAAAAAGTCAACACCTATCATTCTCCATATTTCAAAGGAAGAAGTTGCTAGTTTAGCCAGATTATAGTTTGGAGCAAATTTCTTGGGAGAGTCTATGCTGTGTGGAGTATACATCATGAAGAACAGGGAGGCAAGAGGTGCTTAACTGTGCTATAAAATCAGTGTAGAGAGGCCACTTTGAAGGACTGTGGTGTTCTTTGTGACAGCTCACTTGAGAGTTCTTGGGTTACTGAGTCATGGTCTTCAACAAAGTAGGGACTTTTGGATCTTACATTTTATTCAAATTGAAATGCTTTTCCCTCCTCTTGGTTTAGTAATTCTTTGAGTATAGCTGTTTTTCCTCAATCATTTCCTGAGTACCTGTGTTTCAGGGGTGAGTGACTGCTCTGAGGAAGGTGGAGGATTGGTTATGAGATTTATTGTTTGTCTTCAAGCAGATTACTCTCACACAGAAGGGTTTAGATGGTAGTTTATTTGTATCATGGGCTTTTACCATTAATTGGGTATTACTCTCCTCAAGGCATCATTTAAATCAAAGCAGCTTAGCCAGTCACAAAAGACCACATGCTATATGACTCCATTAAGACAAAAGCCCGGAACAGGGAAGTGTATGGAGATGAAAAGTAGGGGAGTAGTTGCTAAGGGCTGGGGGATAGAGGGAGGTTGGGTCATGATAGCTTAAGGACATGGGTTTCTCTTTGATGTGATGAAAATGTTCTAAAATTGGTGGTGGTGGTTGCATGTGCAATCAGTAAATACACTAAGAACTGTTGAATTGTACACCTTAAATGGGTGAATTGTATGGTATGTGAATTATATCTCAATAAAGCTGTTAAAAATATTAAAATCAATGCAACTGTTTTTTCTCTGCTGGTTCAGTGAGATTTCCCTAGAAGTTCTCTGGTTGCTTAAAAGAACGGACGATACAGAATTCCCAGGTCTGGAGGAAGGGTCCTGTAACAGATGTCAGTTTGACGTAGTGAAATAGCCAGGTTCCCCCCCGCCCCGCCCACCCCCCGCCCCCTCAACAGATAGGAAGCTTTGTTTCCTTCCTCACTGAGTATGAGTCACTGCTGTTCAGAGGCTGTTTAAGGAAGGGATCAACGTTATTCTTTGTGCAGGGAAAACACAAAACAAAACAATGTACCAAACCAAAACGTTGCCCACAAACCCATTTAACTCAAATTTGTGTAACTTCTTTGAATTTATAATTAGTACAGATATTAAATGGTGTTTTCCTCCCCTTCTCCCGCTTTGCCAATGCCGTGGGTGAGGAGGTAGGGTGAAGAACCTGAGTGTACAGTTGAGTCGTTCGGTTGCTAAGTTGTGTCTGACTCTTTGTGACCCCGGGGACTGCACTATGCCAGGCTCCTCTGTCTTCCACTGTTTCCTGGAGTTTGCTCAAATTCACGTCCACTGAGGCGGTGATGCTATCTATCTTATCCTCTGCTGCCCCTTTTTCCTTTTGCCTTCAGTCTTTCCCAGCATCAGAGTGTTTTCCAGTGAGTCAGCCCTTTGAATAAGGTGGCCAAAGTATTGGAGCTTCAGCAGAATATTCCAGTTGAGTTAGTATTTGTTAGTCCCCAAATGTGCAGGATTCAGAGCCCTCTTCTCAGGTATGTGTATGGTCTATATTTAGGAATTGATGTGTATTTATCGAGATCTCAGTGCTTGCCAAGCCTTGTGTAAAGATGCTCTGGCCTTACCCAGGAATATAGCATCTTATTGAGAGAAATGTGAATAAATGCTGTCCTAATAACTGACATGTGTGGATTGTTTACTGTGTGCTGGGCTTGCGTATTTTTAGGTTGTTACGAAAGCAAGGAAAAAACCCTCCGACGGTCAGAGGTGTAATTTTCTTGCATAGTTCTTAAAACTGAGGTGGTGAAGACACTTGTACTGTTATTTTACAGGTGAGGAGACAGATTGAGACAGGTCATGTGTCTTGCATAGGGTCACACGGCCAATGATGGGTAGATTCACTCCCAGATCGGTCTGAACTTCTTCTTGTCGGGGAGAGGGGACATGCAGTTGATAACATTTTTATTACACAATTAATACAAATTAAAAGACAAGGAAAAGCACAAAGCAGAAAATAAAAGCCACCCATAATTCTACCCCACGGGCATGCCCATCTTTAGTGTTTCTGTGTATTTTCTTTCAGTCTGTTTATATGCCTTCTGATTTATTTTTTATATCCACCCAATCTCTGTCAGCCCATCGGTGAAGGCCGTTGCTAATTCATTAAAGGACCTTGGGACTGAGGACATGAGAGTCATAAATCAGGATGCTGCATGGGCTGGGGACTGGGGTGGGGTGGAGACTGGACACAGACCTTGCAATTCCACACCACGATCCCTCTCGGGGAGCACCTTCCTTTTCCAAAGTGTCCCCGTAATCTTCCTCCACTCCTCCAGCTGTGAGACTGTACCTCCTGTGCAGCATTACAGAAAATACCTGTACAGGGGCATGTGCTGCAGCCCCGTAGGGCTATGGAGAACGTGTGGTAAACATGAAAAAGCGCAGGGCTAACAATAACCCCATTGGGAGAGTATGCTGTATGGATCTCATAGGCAAGTGAGGTGCGTAGTGGGTATAGAGATGGCTGGAGACCTTCCGAGACTAATGGGACTGGGTCTGGCTCGCACCCAGTGGAAAACCTGCAAATCCGGGAGAGAGTTCCATGTACTATGAAAGGTCATGAGAACCTCCAGTCCCGGGAGGACTTCAGTTCAGCCACTCAGTCGTGTCTGACTCTTTGTGACCCCATGATGAACTGCAACACACCAGATTTCCCTGTCCATCACCAACTCCCAGAGCTTTCTCAAACTCATCTTCATCGAGTTAGTGATGCCATCTAACCATATCATCCTCTGTCATCCCCTTCCCCTCCTGCCTTCTATCTTTCCCAGCATCAGGGTCTTTTCCAGTGAGTCAGTTCTTCGCATCAGGTGGCCAAAGTATTGGAGCTTTAGCTTCAGCATCAGTCCTTCCAATGAATAGTCACGACTGATTTCCTTTAGGATGGACTGGTTGGATCTTCGTGCAGTTCAAGGGACTCTCAAGAGTCTTCTCTAACACCACATTCAAAACCATCAATTCTTTGGTGCTCAGCTTTCTTTATGGTCCAGCTCTCACATGCATACATGACTACTGGAAAAACCATAGCCTTGACTAGATGGACCTTTGTGGGCAAAGTAATGTCTCTGCTTTTTAATATGCTCCTTAAGTTTGTCATAGCTTTCCTTCCAAGGAGCAAGCATCTTTTAATTTCATGGCTGCAGTCACCATCTGCAGTGATTTTGGAGCCCAAGAAAATAAAGTCTGTCACTGTTTCCATTGTTTTGCCATCTGTTTGCCATAAAGTGATGGGACCAGATGCCATGATCTTACTTTTTTGAATGTTGAGTTTTAAGCCAGCTTTCACTCTCCTCTTTCACTTTCATCAAGAGGCTCTTTAGTTCTTTGCTTTCTGCCATAAGGGTGATGTCGTTTGCATATGTGAGGTTATTGATATTTCTCTTGGCAATCTTGATTCCAGCTTGTGCTTCTTCCAGCCTGGCATATTGGATGGTGTATTCTGCATATAAGTTAAATAAGCAGAGTGACAATATACACCCTTGATATACTCCTTTCCCAGTTTGGAACCTGTCCGTTGTTCTATGCTCGGTTCTAACTGTTGCTTCTTGACCTATATACAGATTTCTCAGGAGGCAGGTAAGATGGTCTGGTATTCCCATCTCTTTGAGAGTTTTCCAGTTTGTTGTGATCCACACAGTCGAAGGCTTTGGCATAGTCAATAGAGAAGTAGATGTTTTTCTGGAACTCTCTTGCTTTTTTGATGATCCAACAGATGTTGGCAATTTGCTCTCTGTTTCCTCTGCCTTTTCTAAATCCAGCTTGAACATCTGGAAGTTCTTGGTTTATGTACTATTGAAGCCTGACTTGGAGAATTTTGAGCATTACTTTATTAGCGTGTGAAATGAGTGCAATTGTGTGGTAGTTTGAGCATTCTTTGGCATTGCCTTTCTTTGGGATTGGAGTGAAAACTGTCCTTTTCCAGTCCTGTGGCCATTGCTGAGTTTTCCAAATTTTCTGGCATCTTGAGTGAAACCCTTTCACAACATCATCTTCCAGGATTTGAAACAGCTCAACTGGAATTCCATCACCTCCACTAGCTTCGTTTGTAGTGATCTTCCTAAGGCCCACTTGACTTCAGACTCCAGGATGTCTGGCTCTAGGTGAGTGATCACACCATCATAGTTATCTGGGTCTTAAAGATCTTTCTTGTATAGCTCTTCTTTGTATTCTTGCCACCTTTTCTTAATCTCTTCTGCTTCTGTTAGGTCCATACCATTTCTGTCCTTTATTGTGCCCATCTTTGCGTGAAAGGTTCCCTTGGTATCTCTGATTTTTTGGAGGAGGTCTCTAGTCTTGCCATTCTACTGTTTTCCTCTATTTCTTTTCATTGATCACTGAGGGAGGCTTTCTTATCTCTCCTTGCTATTCTTTGGAATTCTGCATTCAAATAAGTATATCTTTCCTTTCCTCATTTGCCTTTTGCTTCTCTTCTATTCTCAGTTATTTGTAAGGCCTCCTCAGACAACCATTTTGCCTTTTTGCATTTCTTTTTCTTGGAGGTGGTCTTGATCTCTGCCTCCTGTATAGTGTCACCAACCTCCTTCCATAGTTCTTCAGGTACTCTATCAGATCTACTCTCTTGAATCTATTTGTCACTTCCACTGTATAATTGTAAGGGATTTGATTTAGGTCATACCTTAATGGTCTAGTGGTTTTCCCTACGTTCTTCAATTTAAGTCTCAATTTGGCAATAAGGAGTTCATGATCTGAGCCACAGTCAGCTCTAAGTCTTGTTTTTGCTGACTGCACAGAGCTTCTCCATCTTTGGCTGTGAAGTGTATAATCAATCTGATTTTGGTATTCACCATCTGATGATGTCCATTGTAGAGTCTTTTCTTGTGTTGTTGGAAGAGGGTGTTTGCTATGACCAGAGCGTTCTCTTGGCAAAACTCTGTTAGCCTTTGCCCTGCTTCATTTTGTGCTCCAGGGCCAAACTTGCCTGTTATTCCAGGTATCTCTTGACCTCCTACTTTTGCATTCCAGTCCCCTGTGATGAAAAGGGCATATTTTTTGGTGTTAGTTCTAGAAGGTCTTGTAGGTCGTCATAGAATCATTCATCTTTAGCTGCTGCTTCTTTAATGATTGGGGCATAGACTTGGATTACTGTGATATTGAGTGGTTATTGTGAATGGTTACTGTGATATTGAATATTGAATGAGAGGGCTAGGTGGGGGAAAAAAATCAGATGGGACTTTACCCGGTGAGTCATCAGTCATTTGCTTGGTGATTGGCAGGGATCACCTGTTCTTGTGTCTGTTCTCAGTGTTGAGAGGGGGGAGGTTGGTCGTTAGAGCTTCCTCTTTGCAGAAATACCAAAAGAACAGCTATATTTCCAAACCAGCTGCATCTCACATGTGCGTGCATATTTCGATGTAAAGGCTGAGGTAGCTGACACAATGGTCTGAGGGTAGTGACGGATTATCGGTTAGGGCTCAGGTCCTGGTTCGCTGCGGTAGTTCCCATCTCGGCTGTGGTGCACTCTAGTTGTGTGACCTGGTAGATTGTTTAGCCTCTCCTTTGTAGAATGCAGGGCCACCTACGACACTGCATTTAGCACAGCTCCTGGCCCAGAGTGAGTCCTCAGTAAAGACGAGCTAGTATTTTATATGATAATTCTAGAGATGGGGACAGATGGGACGTTTAGGTTGGAAAACTGGCATCTTCTCTTTGTGCTCACACAGAAATGCTATGAGGCCTACACAAGTCACTTTAACATTGTTTGGGGCCTCAGCTTCCTGAATAGTGAGATGATGGTTCTACGTGATCTCTTAGATTCTACCCATGCCTAGAATTCTATGATTCTAGAGTTTTTTGCTTTTATACCATACATAGTTACAGATTTTTTTTTTTAATTGTGGTAACTTTTAAGATCTCCTCTCTTGGCAACTTTCTAATTTGCAACACAGTATTGTTAACTGTAGTCACCATGTACATCATATACAGAACTTATTTTGTACCTGGAAATTCGTACCTTTGACCCACTTCACTCATTTTGCCCATTCCCCACCTGTTGTATAATTCTGTCATTTTAAAGACTATCTCATTGAACACAAGCTACTGGTCAGAACATTTCCTTGTTTGAGCCTTACCATAACATTAGCGGGCAGTGACCCATCCTACCACTTTTCCAAATGAGGAAGCAGTCTTGTAGACCTCGGAGTTTGTGAGAAGAGTGTATTCTAGAAAACGAAAGCCAGGTTCCTTTTGTGTGGGGTAAAATGTGTGAAATACGGATGCACCTCAGTTGGGCTTTTGCCCTTGTGTTGAAACTGAGCTGGGAAGAGGTTCTTGGAGGAGCTGGGTGAGGATGACACGATTCCCAGGAGAGCTTCAGGCTAGGACTGTCTTCGTAAAGCAGTAACTTACAGCCTCCTGACAGCTCGAAAAGGTCGTGATGTTCTTCTTTATAAATGAAAACAAAGTAACTTGGGGTCCAGGGAAAAATGAAAGAGCTTATAAAGACTGAGCTCAAAATCCCCGTTTGTTATCATGTCAAAATTTGATCTGTTTGATGCAATTATCTCAGTCTGGATACTTCCTTAATTCTAAAAGCAGCTGGGATTCAGGGCACAAGCTAAAGCGGCATTGGGGCAGGGGCCGGGGAGGAGGCCCTCTGGCAGCAGTGGAAAGGCCAGATTATTTCTATTGTGTGCCCTGATGTAATTCTGTGTCTGCCTGCCCTCTGTGGTTTATCACTTTCCATTTCACGCATCCTTCTTGTAAAGTAATTACAGAAGCAGGAACAAATAGGTAGGAGCAGCGTGGCTCAGAGCCCTTTAGAATGGATAACTGATGCAAACTGGGCGTCAGCTTGTTGGGGGTGAGGAGTGTAAGGATGGGGCAGGGAGACAGTCTTCTTTGGGGGAATGATAGTCACAGGGTTATGAGTATTTCGTATTAGGCCTCTCTGGCAAGGCCCTCCAGCACCTGAGTTCCTTCTAAGTGGCTTACTGGCCGCATGAGGAACGTGTCTGCAGTGGTGGCTGCAGCGGCCGAGCTGTAATTTAGATGTTACCACTGCTCAGCCGTGAAAGCTCATTGCCAGGCTGCAAGGGAGGTTTGGGCCCGGGGGCAACTGGCAACTGCATCTGGAGTGTGGATGATCCAGGAACCCCTGGAGCGATGGTTGGACCCTCATCTCAGTGGGTTGGAGTTTGGGTGGTGGGGGGTCCCCAAATCGAACTGTTTGTACCTTTAGGGCTAGACACTGAGTTTAGAGCTATTTGTTGGTCAGGTTGAGATTAATCTCTGTCGTTGGTTTTGTTATATTAGAGTGGCTTTTGGCTTAGGCCTCCGGTGACTGACTGCTCACAGCCACAATATAGCCCTTAAAAGGCCATGAAAGCAAGGATGTGGCTAGCAGGGGTGAGAAGCCAGTTCTGAAGAGACCGTGCTTCATTTATGATTGGCATTTCTTCTGCATTTGTTTTTGTCCCTTCTACATTGAGGCCCACCTCCCAGCCCCATATCTTTGTGGAAAGCTTTGCATTATAAGGCTCAGCTCACCAGCCTGGCCTTGACAGTATGATTATCAAACATTGCAAAGTATGTGGATGGAAAAGGGCCCTGCCCCCTGATATTGGGTGAGTAGCTTGACTCTTCCAAGTGTTTTTTTTTTTTTTTTTTAAGTTTTTTCAGGGTGCAGATAATAATAGCGATATATACTATGGTTATAAAGAAATGCATGTAAGTTATTCAAACAATGGAACATTTAAAGGCATAAGATGGCATTCTCATGTCATGGGAGATTTTCTGTAGGAAAGTTGTTTGTAGTAAATTGCATTATTGCATACTGTACTGAAGTAGTACTGAATATTTGCCCCCAAAAGCTTTTATCTTGCTGTTCCTTTTGGATGCCATCAGTGTGTGTGTGCAAGAAGGGGACAGGAATCGTTACTCTCAGCCACCGTTTGACAAAGGAGGGGGCACTGAAGCTCCTGGGTGTTGTGACTTGTGCAGGGTGGATTTACTGCGTAAAGGCCCGCGTGAGTAATACAGCGAGGCAGGTGCTCTTGCCATCACTGCGTGCTGAGTGCAGAGCATTCGGGCTCATTGGTCATGGCCCTGAGGGCTCACCTGCCTGTCTGCCACCGCCATTCGTTCGCTCAGCACCTCTCAACTGAGGGCAGCTGGTGCCCAGGGCCTCTGCTGGGTGTTAGGAACGTCATTAACGAGGGGGCCCTGGCGCGCACCTTCCAGGAGCCTATGATCCGGCGGGGGAGGCGGCCTATGATAGTTATGATGTCGGTGGGTCCTGTTCCTCCTCTGCCTCCTGTGAAGGGGGCAGGGGCAGGGGTGGAGGGAGACTTGGCTCTCTGTGAGCTTCATCTTTCTCCTCCTGGGAAGTCCTGCGACGACTCCTCGGATGGTGCCCATTAGAATTCCTCCTGCTTCTGCCCGAGGCTGTGTGTGCTCAGCAGTTGGAGACCAAGGAGGATGCGTCTGTGGGCTGGAGGGCTGTGAAGACAGGAGAGGCAGGGAGCTCGCTCCAAGGAGACACATTTGGAACCAGCTCTTAAAGATGATGACAGTGGTCCCTCAGGGACATTGCCTTTCCTGCTGGCTGTCATGACCCACAGTGGGACGTTGGCAGTTTCATCGGGACCTCTCGTCCTACTTGAGAAATTTTAGTACTGATTTACTTGCTCTGAGTAGAGCTGGATGTGACAAGGCAGTAAAGTTCTGCCTTTGTCCCTATCACATCCTCTTGCTACCAGAGCTTCCCCCTCAGCGGGCAGTAAAATGGGACCACCTCTTGGCACTGCTGGGGTACCTTTCCCGCCTGAGTGACTGGGCTTGGTCCAGGAAGGAGGGGCTGAGGAGGATGGTCCCAGATTTCACATCTGGGTGGGCAGAGGGAGGTCTGGGCTCATCAAATGAGGGAAGTCCTTTTCCCCTTATATCATGGGCTAGGGGTCATTTGCAGACTTCTCTCTGGTTGGTTTTCCCCTTCCTCTCTTGGTTCTTTGATTCATTTTGCCTTGTGTCAAGTCTTTGTTTCCCCTCCTTGCACCTTTCTCTCCTGAAAGAGAATTTGGCAGAATGGCTAGAATCGTGTTAAATACACTGGCTTTGTGGCTTCCTTGGGAAGGGATTCCCTAGAAGCTCAGACAGTGAACAGTCTTCCCGCCATGCCATGCGGCAGACCCAGGTTTGATCCCTGGATCAGGAAGATCCCCTGGAGAAGGAAATGGCAACCCACTCCAGTATACCGTGGACTGTAGCCTGCCAGGCTCCTCTGTCCATGGGATTTTCCAGGCAAAAATACCGGAGTTGGTTGCCATTTCCTACTCAAGAGGATCTTCCCGACCCAGGAATTGAACCTGGGTCTCCTGCATTGCAGGCAGATTCTTTATCGACTTAACTACATGAGAAAGTGAAGTCGCTCAGTTGTGTCCGACTCTTTGCGACCCGTGGACTGTAGTCCACCAAGCTCCTCCGTCCATGGGATTCTCCAGGCAAGAACACTGGGGTGGGTTGCCATTTCCTTCTCCATGAGAAGCCACCACCTGTTAAGCATCATTAATTAAAAATAATTTGTAGGAGGTGTTAATCAGTAGCACTGAAATAGTTTGAATAACAGAATATTCCTAAATAAATTGTCTGGTTATTTACAGGACTTCATAAATCTTTGTGCTGTCTTACAGTACTTAAAAGGGATTTAAGCATGAGAGAAACAGTCTGTAAATTGAATTAAAATGCAAAAATAGTCTCATTGCTCTGTGGCTCAGCTCTCCAGACCAGAGCTCCACTGAGTGCAGCAGTCATTTTTGTTTTTCATCTACACTGATGTCATAATTGGTGTTCATTTATACAGTCTAATTGTCCTCATCCTGAAGGGCCTTGATTTAAATTTATTTACATTGCTTCTGCCAGATGGAAATGACATGCACCTATGCACTTGAATTTATGTTTGCCTGAGCCTTTGAAACCCTATCGATAGAGTGAACCCAGCACCAGATGATTAGACAGCAGGCTTAGGCTCCTGTTTTCTCCCTGCCACTCACTCACTGTGGCGCCCTGAGCAGAGACATGACTCCTCTGGGCCCCAAGCTCCTCTACTTTAAAAGGAGGAGGAAAGGAAATCTGGTGGAATGTCTAGCCTGGGACATCCTATGAAGAGTGTATTCTTTCTTGAATGATTGCGACCAGAACTGCAAGTTATAGGTGCTTGCTCTGAAGAGAGCTATATAAGCTATATAGCTTATATCAGCTCTATAAGTGCTTTTTAAATGTAAACCACTAACTTATAAAATTCTCTGAAAGTTGATTCTTTGAAGGATGTTATACTTGCCCTTGAAGTCTTGTGTTTTTTGAAAAAGTTATTTTCTTCATGTTCTTTATTGGCTTTTCAAGCATTTTCTTTGTAGAGAGCTCAGAAGTGGTTTTCAGACCTGTTTCAGATTAATTTATTGCAAATTCTTTTAAAACAGTATTTAATTTTTGTCTGTGCTGGGTCTTCGCTGGGCCACTCTCTCATCTGAGGAGCACAGGCCCCTCATTGCAGTGGCTCCTCTTGTCGCCCAGCACAGGCTCTAGAGCCCGCAAGCTTCAGCAGTTCCAGCTCCTGGGCTCTAGAGCTCAGGCTCAGTAGTTGTGGCTCACAGACCTAGCTGCTCCACGGCATGTAGGATCTTCCCAGATTAAACCCATATCTCCTGCATTGGCAGGCATTCTTTACCACTGAGCCAGCAGGGAAGCCCCTGTTGTAAATTCTGAACTGGGAAATTTTCTGTTAATGATGTTCTTGTGCTGTGTGTCGGAGAATGCAGTGGCACCCCACTCTAGTCCTCTTGCCTGGAAAATCCCATGGACGGAGGAGCCTGGTGGGCTGCAGGCCATGGGGTTGCTAAGAGTCGGACACGGCTGAGCGACTTCCCTTTCACCTTTCACTTTGACGCATTGGAGAAGGAAATGGCAACCCACTCCAGTGTTCTTGCCTGGAGAATCCCAGGGACGGGGGAGCCTGGTGGGCTGCTCTCTCTGGGGTCGCACAGAGTTGGACACGACTGAAGCGACTTGGCAGCAGCAGCGCTGTCTGTTCACCTTGGCCCTTTCACACTGAGTGGATTAGAGAGCATGGGGGAGAAGTCTCCTTCCCTTCAAATACTCAAAGGGTTATTTTTTCTCCTGAGCAGCTCTGCATATCTATATAGGACGGAAGTAGAATAAAAGAAGTTAAAAAGGAGGAGATTTCAACTGAGTACACAGAAGGGTAAAAGCAGCCTGATCATTGTGCTGAAACCTCTGTAGAGAGGCTGGGAGGAAGAGATGGTGTGTGCTGTTGGCCTGTTCTGAACAGCCCCTGGTAAAACAAAAAAGACAGTGCGTTTTCACAGGCCCCTGGGGGAAGGGCCTGCTGGAGGAGAGGGAGGCGAACCCAGGATGCCCTTCGTAGGGTGCTGCTGAGGGCAGGTGGCAGCAGTGGGGCTGGCTGCCCTTCAAGGTTTCTTTCTGTGCTTGGGTCCAGTGACATGTGGCACCTGCATCAGGCAGTGCAGGGAAGAGGTTAAGTTCTCCTTTGTGTTTTTAACGTTCCCTGATTACCAGACGTTCAAGGGCAGCGAGTACTGGAGCTCAGTTCCCCAGGAACCATGGCGTGGGGCTGACAGCATTCGTTTCTCCCTTCACCCCAGGTCCAGATCGGTCTCCCTCAGCAGTATCACTGGCACCCGGAGGCAGCTGAGTCTCTGACTGCATTCCTTGACTCTTAATGAATGATCAGGCTTTCCCTTATAATTGGGTCAGGCAGCCATGTGACCTGCTGCCTGCCAATTTCTTTTTTGAAAAGATGTTCATTTCATGGATCATTTTGAAGATTCTCCATGGATATGCAAGGTGGTTTGAGAAATTTGGATAATTTTTCATTTGTTCTTTGAGATAGGTTGTTTCGTAGGCTTCTTTGCAATCAGCCACTGTAGACCTTTTGAAGAGGTTCTCTCTTGCCATCTCCATTTTACTGCTTCTTGTCTGAGGAGAACCACGTGAGAAATCCCTGGACCCACGTGACCCTAACCTGCTCCAGAGGTAGAGAGAGAGAACTGGGAGGAAAGTACAGATTTTTGAAATACAGATATTTTAGTAAAGGGCAGAGAGAGAGACAAGAGACTGAGACCCAGAAGTTTGTTTGTTTGTTTGTTTTTTTTTTTTTACTTACATGAGCAATTATGTCCTTCTCTTGGGGATGGAAATATGTCCTGAAATTTGTTTTGTCAGCTTCCTTTGAAATAAATAAAATTACAGTGATGATATCATTCCTGCTTAAAATGTTTGAATAGGTATCAAGGCAAAGTGATTAGGGCTTAATTGTTTTGCCAGATTTTCTTTAAAACTACATTTTTTGCGAGGAGGGTGGGGTAGAAATTTCTATGCCAAAAAACATCTTAAACTGATGAACATATAGTTCTCTTCACTTATTTTGGCTAGTGTTTAATTAGATGACTGTTTTCATAGTTGAGGAAATACATTTGCGTTGGGCTGAAGCCCCAGGGTGCCAGATTTCAATCCCAGAAAAAAATGTTCTTCTCAGTTTAGTGCTGATGTACACTTAAATAGCACAGGAGCGAGCGCTTTTCCTTGGCCAAGGTCACAGGGCGACTTTCCAGAGGGTTGATTGGTTTCAGAGCTGGGCAGGTTTCAGGTCGAGTGCCCAGCTTGCCCTCCATCTGGGGAGCTACGGCTCTCCAGCTCCCCATGAAACAGCCTCAGGAAGTTACCAGGTTCTCCAACCTGTGCCCCCCGGCTGGGGGCGGGGACAGAAGCGCGGTTGCTGCCCATTAGAAGCCGATCTCCTCCTGGTCCCCACTGCATTGCAGCCGCTGCTGTGTGAGTTGCCAGCTCCCACGTTGGTGTGCTTGCTCGTGCTTGGTGCTGGTGATGAGCTGGGGGTTTGCCACAGCAGATGCTGGAATCAGCCAGTTTTAGTTTTCCTGAAACCACACATTCTGCAGTTCTTTGCCAACCCCTGGTCAGGCACCTTTACTGGTTCTCTTTTTACCAAGGACACGAAGGCTGGACTCTCAGCTGATGCTCCATTAGCTCAGACAGGCTGGACCTGTGCTTCTCCCGAATCACCTCTGCATGTTTGCCAGGCTGTTTCTCTTCACTGTTGGGTGTCTGACAGGAGCCTTGTGTGTGGCTTCGATGGTGGCTGGGTGGATTCTCCCAGGTGTCCTGCCCACCTTTTTGGGACATTGTGTCTCCTCCTGAGGTTGCAGGTGGAGTGCCGGGAATGTGGGGTCTTGGATGGTAAGGGCTGAGCCAGGACAAGGGCATGCGTGCTTGCTGGGGGCCTGGCTCCTGCTCCTCTCTTGGCGTCCTGTTACTTCCCTGGCCCACTCCCCAGAGGAGGTGAGTATGTGTCCTGAGAAATGAGAGACTCCAGGCTCTTCTTATCTCTGCCCATGCCCTTGGTGTTCTGTGGCATTCTGCTTCTTAGACTGTGAGCTTTTACCTCCCCAGCCTTCTTCCCTCCAGCTTGCAGCCCATGAGTAGGAAAGTGCAGAAATGTGCAGGGTTTTCTTGGCTCTCTTCTTTTCCCAGGATTGCCCACAGCAGTGGAGTGGGGTCAGGAGCTCTCCTGTGCCACCAGATTCTTCTGTTTCTGTTCTTGACATATGCAATGTAAGATTGAGTTCATTTTTTTGGTTTGATTTCTCTTTTTTTGTTTGATTTCTCCTGCTGTTTTTCTAAACTACCTTGTATTCATTTTGCTGGATTTTGGAGTGGAAAGATAACATACTCCCATTTTACCCTCATCTGAACTTGGAACTGCCATGCTACACTTTATTATTCTTTATTGCATTGTAATTGACCCAAAATACTATATTAGTTTCAGGTGTGGAGTATAGGGATTCCATATTTTTATACAGTATGAAATCATCATGATTCTGGTTACTGTCACTGTAGAGTGATTACTGAATTATTAACCATAGTCCTTATGTTGTACACTTTATCCATGTGAGGTATTTATAACTGGAATTTTGTACCTCTTAATCTCCTTCAGCTATTCTACTTCTGCCTGTTGTTCCAACACCCTCCCCTCTGGCAATCACCAGAATTGTTCTCTGAATCTCTGATTCTTTTTTTTTTTTTTGGATCGTAGAAATAAATGAAATCATACTGTGTTTGTTTTTCTGTGACTCATTTCATGTAGCATAATACTCTCTGGGTCCAGCCAGGTTGTTACAGATGGCAAGATTTCATTTTTATATATCTGAGTAATATTCCATTGTGTATAAATATATATATATACACATACCACATCTTCTTATCTATTCATCTATCAGTGAACACTAATGTTGTTTCCATATCATTAGCTATTGCAAATAATGCTGCAATGAACATGGGGGTGCACATATTTTAGAATTAGTGTTTTCATTCTCTTTGGATAAATATTCCAAAGTGGAATTGCTGGATTCTAATGCAGTTCTGTTAGGTTGGTGCAAAAGTAATTGTGATTTTGCATTGTTGAACTTTGCTGTTTGATATTGGAATACATTCTTAAATAAATGTAACTACATGTTTATACATGTAGTTATACATCACTTTAATGTGCATTTCTCACTACTCTTTGGATAAATATTCCAAAGTGGAATCGCTGGATTCTAATGCAGTTCTGTTAGGTTGGTGCAAAAGTAATTGTGATTTTGCATTGTTGAACTTTGCTGTTTGATATTGGAATACATTCTTAAATAAATGTAACTACATGTTTATACATGTAGTTATACATCACTTTAATGTGCATTTCTCACTTTGTGTTTTTTTTTTTTTTAACTAATGACATTACTTGCTATTTAGTTTATATTTATTTTAGACTGAAAAAAATGATGTTGGACAAAAAGCAAATCTGAGCAATTTTTTTAATTTGAATTCAAAATGAGTTGTGAAGTAACAGAGACAGCTGACAACATCACAGCGCATCTGGTCCAGGAACTGCTAACAAACATCCTGTGGAGTGGTGGTTCAGGGAGTTTTGTGGAGGAGATGAGAGCCTTGAAGCTGAGGAGCATAGTGGCCAGCCAGCAAAAGTTGACAGTGACTGACTGAGAGGCTCACTGAAGCTGATCTTCTTACAAGTACAGCTATGTGAGAAGTTGCCGAAGAACTCAACACTGACCATTCTATCCTTTTTCAGCATTCGGAGCAAATTGGAAAGGTGAAAAAGCTCAGTAAGCCGGTACTCGTGAACTGACTGCAAAAAAAAAAAAAAAAAAATTGGCATTTTGAAGTGTCTTCTCTTGTTGTACGCAGTGAACCAGTTCTCACTTTGTGACGTGTGGTGAAGAGTGGATTTTATACGATAGCCAGGGATGACCTGCTCAGTGGTGGGACCAAGAAGAAGCTCCAAAGCCACACTTGCACCAAAAGAAGGGTTGTGGTCACTGTTGGGTGTCCTGCTGCTGGTCTGATCCATTGTAACTTTCTGATTCCCAGCGAAATCATGTTATCTGAGAATTACGCTCAGCAAAATCAGATGCACTGAAAACTGCAAGGCCTACAGCTGGTATTGTTCTACAGAATGGACTCAGTTCTTCTCCATGATGATGCCTGAACTCAAGTTGCACAACCAACACTTTAGAAGTTGAACAAATTGGGCTACAAAGTTTTGCTTCATTTGCTGTATTCACCTGACCTTTTGCCAACCAACTACCACTTCTTCAAGCATCTCGACAGCTTCTTGTCGATTAAACACTTCTGCAACCAGCAAAAGGCAGAAAATGGTTTCCAAGAGTTGGTCAAATCCTGAAGCATGGATTTTTATACTACAGGAATAAGCAAACTTATTTCTCATTGGCAAAAATGAATTGATTATAATGGTTCCTATTTTGATTAATAAACATGTGTTTGAGCTTAGTTATAATAATTTAAAATTCATGGTCTTAAAACCACAGTAACTTTTATACCAACCTGATATAATTTTTTTGAGGCACCTGCAGACTGTTTTCCATAGTGGCTGTATCAATGTATATTTCCAGTACTGGCGCATATGGTTCCTTTTTCTCCACACCCTCACCAAAACTTATTTGGTTGTCATTTTTCTGAGGTATTGTTGTTTTACAATATTAGTTTCAGGTATTTCACAACTTTTATACATTCTACTCCATTTAAAGTTATTACAGGACTTTCCTGGTGGTCCAGGGGCTAAGACTCTGTGCTTCCAATGCAGGGGGGCACGGGTTTGATCCCTGGTCAGGAAACTAAATCTCACAGGCTACATCTGAGGATTTGCATGCCACAGCTAATGATCCCACATGGCATGACCTGGTGCAACTTCACTTTCACTTTTCAGTTTCATGCGTTGAAGAAGGAAATGGCAAACCACTCCAGTATTCTTGCCTGGAGAATCCAGGGACGGAGGAGCCTAGTGGGCTGCCGTCTATGGGGTCGCACATAGTCGGACACGACTGAAGTGACTTAGCAGCAGCACAAACTGTTGGCTGTGGTCTGTGTGCTATACAGTATATCCTTAAAGCTCATCTGTCATATACATAGTAGTTTGTGTCTTTTAATCCCCTACCTCTATCGTGTCCCTTTCTTCTTCAGTCTCTCCACTGGCAACCAGTAATTTGTTCTCTATACCTGTGACTTTGTTTCTGCCCTTCACTTTCAGTCTGTGTGTGTCCCTTGTTTTGAGGTGGAGTCTCTTGTAGACAGCATATATAGGAGTCTTCTTTTGGTATCCATTCAGTCCTGAGTGTTCTTTGGAAGGACTGATGTTGAGGCTGCAACTCCAATAATTTGGCCAGCTGGTGCAAAGAGCTGACTCATTTGAAAAAACGCTGATGCTGGGAAAAATAGAGGGCAGGAGGAGAAGGGGATGACAGAGGATGAGATGGTTGGATGGCATCACCGACTCAATGGACATGAGTTTGGGTAAACTTTGAGAGTTGGTGATGAGCAAGGAGGCCTGGTGTGCTGCGGTCCATGGGGTCGCAAAGAGTCAGACATAACTGAGCGACTGAACTGATTCTTTTTATGTGATTAGAAATGGGATTATGTTATTAATTTCTCTTTTTGATGGTTTGTTGTTAGTGTATAGAAATGTAACAGGTTTCTGTATATTAATTTTGTTTCCTTCACCTTAACCAAATTCATTGAACTTTAGTGGTTTTTAGTGGTGTCTTTTGGGTTTTTTAATGTATAGTTTTATAAGTGTATACATTTAGAATATATCTTGTCATCTTAAACAGTGGCAGCTTTACTTCTTCCTTTCAAATTCAAGTTCCTTTAATTTTTTTCTTGTCTGATTGTGGCTTGGACTTCTAATACTATGTTGAATAAAAGTGGTGAAACTGGGCACCTTTGTCTTATTCTTGATGTTAGAGGAAATACTCTTAGCTTTTCACAGTTGAGTTTGATGTTAGCTTTGGACAGACCATTTATGACCTTTATTATGTTGAGGTATGTTCCTGTATACCCACTTCATGGAGAGTATGTTTTTTATGATAGATGGATATTGAGTTTTGTCAGAAGGTTCTGCATCTATTGAGATGATCATATGGTTTTTATTCTCCAATTTGTTAATGTGATGTATTGCATTGATTTTATAAATATTGAACTACCCTTACATCTCTGGAATAAATCCCACTCGATTGTGGTGTATGATCCTTTAAAGTGGATCTGTTCAGTTTGGCTTGCTGACATTTGAGGTATTTTGTAAGTTCATCAGTGATATTGGCCTGTAATTTAATTTTTTCATGATATATTTGACTGGTTTTGGTAGGAGGATGATGCTGGTCTCATAGAATGAGGTTTGGAAGTATTCCTTCCTCTGCAGTTTTTTGAACTAGTTTGAGAAAAATGGATGTTAACTTTCCGTAAGCATTTGGTAGAATTCAACTGTGAAGCAGTCTGCTCCTGGTCTTTTTTTTTTTTTTTTTTTTAGTTTGTAAAATTACTGATTTAATTTCATTACTGTTCACATTTTCTGTTTCTTCCTTGTTCAGTCTTGGGAGTTTATACATTTCTATGAATTTTTTCATTTCTTTTAGATGGTCTATTTTATCTGCTTATATTAACGGTTATTCATACTAGTGATTTATGATTCTTTGTATTTATATGATCTTGGTTGTACTTTCTCCCTTTTCGTTTCTGAAATTATTGATTTGGACCCCCACCCCTTTTTTTATTGATGAGCTGGCTAAAGGTTTATCAGTTTTGTTTATCTTTTCAAAGAACCAGCTTTTGTTATTTTTTTTAGTTCCTTTAGCTGTAAGGTTAGGTTGTTTATTTCAGATTTTTTTCTTGTTTCCTGAGGTAGACTTGTATCATCATAACCTTCCCTATTAGAACTGCTTTTGCTGTGTCCCGTAGATTTTTGAATCATTTTGTTTTTGTTCTCACTTCTTTCCAGGTATTTATTTATTATTATTGTTATTTTTACTGCTTCCTTGATTTCTTCAATGATCCGTTGGTGGTTCAGTAGTGTATTGTTTTGCCTCCATGTGTCTGTGTGTGTTGCAGTTTCTTTTTTCCTGTAGTTGATTTCTAATTTCTAGTCTCATAATATTGTGGTGGGACAGGATACTTAATACAATTTCAGTTTTCTTAAATTTACTGAGGCTTGTTTTGGGACCTAGTATGTGGTCAGTGCTGGAGAATGTTCCATTTGCACTTGAAAGGAATGTGTATTTTGCTGCTTTTGGATGTAATATTCTCTGCATATCTGTTAACTTATTGACTGTAGATGTGTTAATATGGTGTTTGTTATCCAAATGTTATTGACCAGAGATGTTTCAGTAATCACTTACATGACAAATTGCCAGCCACAGGCATTCGTTTCTGCACAAATCCCCTGGATAAGGTATTAAGTCAGTCTGGTCTAAAATGTCATTTAAAGCCAGTGTTTCCTTATTTATTTATTTGTGGTCTGGATGACCTGTCCATTAATGTAAGTAGGATGTTAAAGTCTGTTAGTATTACTGTGTTATTGTCAATTTCTTCCCTGATGTCTGTTAATATTTGCTTTGTGTATTTGGTGGTCTTATGTTGGGTGCATACACGTTTATAATTCTTCTTGGATTTATGCTTTTATCACTAGGTAGTGTCTTTCTTTGTTACGGTGTCTGACCCTGTGTGACCCCAGAGACAGCAGCCCACCAGGCATCTCTGTCCCTGGGATTCTCCAGGCAAGAATGCTGGAGTGGGTTGTCATTTCCTTCTCCCAAAAGTATTGCTACCCTGGCTTTATTTTGATTTTTATTTTCATGGAATATTTTTTCCCATCCTTTCACTTTCAGTCCATGTGTGTATTTAGATCTGAAGTGAGTCTCTTGTAGGCAGTATAGATATGGGTTTTATTTTTGTGTCTGTTCAGTCACCGTGTGTCTTTTGATTGGAGCATTTAGTCTATTTTCATTTAAAGTCTGTTTGTTTGGACTCTGTGTGTTTGCTATATCACTTAACTGCTTATTGTGGCTATTGATGCTTTTACTACTTTTGTCTTTTAACCTTCCTACTAGCTTTGTATTTATTAATAGTTGGTTTATTACCTTTAATGTATATTTGCCTTTATTGATGGATGAGCTTCCTGTTCTGATTGTGGCCTTTCCTTTTTTGCTTAGAGAAGTCCCTTTAACATTTCTTGTGAAGATCTGTTTGGTGGTGCTAAGCTCTTTTAACTTTCATTGTTGTTGGTTAGTTGGCAAGTCATGTCCAACTCTTTGCGACCCCATAAACTGTGGGATGCCAGGCTTCCTTGTCCTTCACTGTCTCCTGGAGTTTGCTCAGACTCATGTCCATTGAGTTGGAGATGCCATCAAACCATCTCATCTTCTGTCACCCCCTTCTCCTCTTGCCCTCAATCTTTCTCAGCATTGGGATCTTTTCCAGTGAGTTGGCTCTTAGCCTCAGCTTTTGCTTAACTTAAGACTTTTTGATTTCTCCAACAAATCTGAATGGAAGCCTTGATGGGTAGAGAGTACTTGGCTGTAGGTTTTTCCCCTTTCATCACTCTAAATATATTGTGTTACCTCGTTCTGACCTGCAGGGATTCTGCTAAAAAGTCAACTGATGGCTTTTTGGGAGTTCCTTATACACAACTTGTTGCTTTTTCCCTTGATGTTTTTGATATTCTCTCTTTATCTTTGATTTTTGCCATTTTAATTACAGTGTGTCTTCATGCAGTCCTCTTTGGGCTGATCCTTTTGGGACTCTTATGTGCTTCTTGAACTTGGAAGTCTGTTACCTTTCCAAGGTTAGGGAAATTTTCAGCTATTAGGTCTTCAGATATGTTTTCTGCCCCTTTCTCTCTCTCTCTTCTCCTTCTGGAACCCCTATCCTGTGACTGTTAGTAAACATGATGTTTACTAGTCTGGGACAACAACATGATGTTGTTCCAGAGATCTTGTAAACTGTTCTCGTTTTTTTTATTTTTTCTGTTCAACTTACGTGATTTCCACTACTGTTTTATAGCTCACTGATCTGTTCCTCTGTATCATTTAATCAACTATCAATTCCTTCTAGTATATTTTTTCACCTCTGTTTTTGGTTCTTTATATTGGGTTGTCCAAAAGATTCCTTCAGTTTTTAAGTAAAAATATATTTTTCATTTTCACCAAGAACTTTATTGAACATGTTCATGGTTTTGTTTCATGGCCTTCTGCCGTTTTTCAGGCAACTTCATAATTCCATCTTACCAAAGCTTTTCATCTTTTTAAGCACAGGACTGTTCCAGATGCCTTTTACAGTCTTCCAGGGAATTGAAATTTTCCATTAAAAGAGAATTTTGTAAAGACTAAAATAAATGGACATCTGAAGATGCAATCTGGTAAATATAGTGGATGAATCAGAACTTCCCAACCAGCTTGTAACAGTTTTTACCTGGTCACCAAGGAAACATGCCATTGTTGTTATCCTGATGGAAGATTATGTGTTTTCTGTTGACTAATTCTGAATGCTTTTTGTCAAGTGCTACTTTCAGCTGGTCTAACTGGGAGCAATACTTGTTGGAATTAATTGTATGGTTTTCAAGAAGGAGGTCATAATAGAGGACTCCCTTCTAGTTCCACCACATGCACAACATCACCTTCTTTGGTTGAAGACTGGCCTTTGGTGTGGTTGGTGGTGGTGGTTCATTTCAGTTGCCCTACTGTCTCTTCCATTCCACATTATTTATAAAATATCCACTTTTCATTGCCTGTCACAATTTGTTTTACAAGTGGAACGTTTTCATTATGTTTAAGTGGCGAACCACATGCGGAAATGTGGTGGAAAAGGTTTTTATTGCTTAACTTATGTGGAATCCAAACATCAAAGCAATCTACGTAGCTAGGCTGGTGCAGATGGTTTTCAGTGCTTGACGTGCCTGTCTTGAGTTTGTTGGCTCTCTCCTGCATGGTATACTGTTGCTTGTTCTCAGTTAATGTCTCGATTTGATTGCCATCAACTTCCACTGATCTACCCAACTGTGGAGCTTTAAGTGAGAAGGTTGCAGCATGAAAAACTTCACAGGCCACTTTTGACACATTTGATCAGTTACAGCCATCTTCCCTTCCCCATACACGGCACACATCTTTTTTTGTGTGTGTTTCAGTTGCATTTTTACCTTTGTTGAAATAATAAAACATAGTATGCCAAAAATGTCGCTTTTTTCCTCCCATCTTCAGTATTAACATGGATACACAAAATACAGCAATTTTGATAAATGTTTTTAAATGCATGGTGATATGACAGCTGTCACAATACAATCTAATAAAATTGTTTTGAATGAAGTTAAAGACAACTAAGAGCTATTAGAACCATCTCACTGAAAAAACTGAACAAAGCTTTTAGCCAACTCAGTGTTTTCTAACTCTTTGTTTAAAAGTTCTAACTTCTGATTCTGTTTATCAGCTTATCTCCCAAGTTCTTTGATCATCTTTGTGATCATTAGCTTGAATTCTTTCTCAAGTAGATTGCCCATCTCTGCTTCATTTAATTCTTCTAAGGTTTTGTCTTGTTGCTTCATTTGGAGCGTGTTCCTCTGTTGACTCATTTTTCTTAATTTGCTGTTTTTATTTCTGTGTTTCTACTAGGTTGGTTATGTTTCCTGACCTTTGTGAAGTGAGCTTCTGTAGGATATGGCCTATGAATTGCAGCAGTGCACTTCCCTCTGGTCACCAGAGCCATATGCTCCAAGAGTGCTCCCTCTGTGGGTTGCCTGTGTCCTTCTTTGTGGTGAGCTGACTACTGTGGGCCACCTGGTAGTCATGATTGGCACCTAATCTGGTTTTTGCCAGGGCCTGCCTTGTGTGGAGGCTGCTGGACACTGGTTGGTAGGGCCAAGTCATGATGCAGCTGGTTGTGGAACCCTGGCAGGTCCCAGGGCTAATGCTGGCTCACTGGTGGGGCAGAGCTGGGTTCTGAGATGGATGATTGCAGAGCCGAGTCTTCCTAGATCTAGTGTTGGCATGCTATTTTTTGGGGGGAGGTTTGGAGTTGGGAGTGTAGCAGTTCCTGACATGGCTGCCTATGGGTTCCAGAGTGTCCCAAAGCTGGTGCTCGCCCACTTTGGGGCTGGAGGGTGGGACTGGATCCTGAGGTGGCTGGTTGAGTTCAAGGTATCTCAGAGCTGGTGTTGGCTTGCGGCTGGGGCCCAGGAGGTGCCAGTGCTGTTTCTACTGGTGGGTGGAGCTTGGTCCCCAGCCTCTGACTGCAGGGTTCTAGGGATCCCAAAGCTGGTGTCTGCTTGCTGTAAGTGGAGTTGGCTCCAAGGGCCATAGACTAAAGGGGTCAAGATGTTCCAGAATGGAGTTGGCCTGCTAGTGGGCAGAGCTGGAGCCTGCTTGGTCCCCAGACTGGTGCTGGTCTGCTGGTGTGTTGGCTGGGTCCTGACAAGGCAGGCTGCAGGGCTGTAGAGATCCTGGGGCTAGTGTCTACCTGCTGGTGTGTATGACTGGGGCCCTGGGGTTTCTGGGGCTAGTTCTTGCCCACTGGTGGGTGAAGCTGGCTCCTGGAGTCTCTGGCTGCAGGCTCATGGATCAAAGAGCTAATGTCAGACTGCCGGTGGGAGGAGCTGTTTTCTCACACAGAGGGTTGTGATTGTTGGGCCCAGTAGGCCCGAGGGCTGGTTGTGGACTGCTGGTCCGTGGCAACAGTCTTGCCAGAGCAGGGTGCAGCTATGGTTGTGCTGGGGCTTGTGTCTGTTCATTGATGGGTAGGGCTGGGGCCCTTTTTGGTGGCATCTTTAGGGTTTTTAATATATAGTATCATGTCATTTGCAAACAATGACAGTTTTGCTTCTTCCTTTCCGATTTAAATGCCTGGTATTTCTTTTTCTTGCCTAGATGCGGTGGCTAGGACTCCTAATACCCTCTTGATAGAAGAGGTGATAAAAGTGGTTATCCTTGTCTTATTTCTGATCTTAGAGGAAAAGCTTTTAGCTTTTCACCATTGAGTAAAGATGTTAGCTGTGGGTTTCTTCGTATGTAACTTTTATTATGTTGAGGCATGTTGCCTCTCTACTCAGTTTGGTGAGAGGTTTTAAAATTATATAGGGATGTTGAATTTTGTCAAAAACTGTTTATGCATCTACTGTGATGAAAATATGATTTTTAGCCTTCGTTAATGTGGTGTATCACGTCGATTTGCAGATGCTGAGCTATCCTTGCATCCCTGAAGTAAATCCTGGTTAATTATGGTGTATGATCCTTTCACTGTATCATTGGATTTGGTTTGCTAGTGTTTTGTCGAGGGTTTTTGCATCTAAATTCATCAGTGATGTTGGCTTATAATTTTCTTTTTGATATCATGGTTATGCTGTTTTATAAAAATGAGTTTGGAATCATACCTTCCTCTTCAATTATTTGGAATAGTTTTAGAAAGATATGTATTAACTCCTTTTTAAATGTTTGGTATAATTCACTTGTGAAGCCATCTAGTCCTGGATTTTGTTTGTGGGAGTTTTTTGACTACTGATTGTTTTCACTATTAGTAATTGATTTATTCATGATTTAGTTCTAGCAGCTTGTGTTTTTTCTAGGAATTTATCAACTTCTTCTAGATTGTCCAGTTTGTTCATACATTATTTTTCATAGTATTCTCTTATGATCCTTTTTTTTTTTGGTGTGTGATATTGGTTGTAATTTCTGTCATTCCTGGTATTATTTATTTGGGGTCTTGCTTTTTTTTTTCTTGATAAGACTGACCGAAGGTTTATCAATTTTGTCTTTTCAAAGAACCAGATCTTAATTTTATTGGTATTCTCCATTGCTTTAGTCTTTGTTTCAGTCTCACTCTGATTTTCTCCTAACTTTGGGCCTTGTGTGTTTTTTCTAGTTTCTTGTAAAAATAGTTTATATTGCTACAAATTTTCTTCTTAAAACTGCTTTTGCTGTGTCTTGTGGATTTTTTTGAACACTGTATATTTATTTTCATTTGTTTCAAGGAGTATTTTGATTTCCTGTTTGATTTCTTTGCCTATTGGTTGTTTAATAGCCTGTTTAATCTCCATATGTTTGTGAGTCATCTTGGTATTAATATCTAGTTTCATACTATTGTTGTTGTAAAAGATGCTTGATATGATATCAGTCTTAAATTTATTGAGACCTGCTTTGTGCTCTAACATGGGATCTGTACTAGAGATTGTTCCACCTGCTCTTGAAAAGAAATGCACATTCTGCTGTTTTTGGTTCAAATGTTCTGCGTCTACTTACCAGGGTCAGTTTCATCTAATGTGTTATTTAAGGCTAAACTTTTTGAATTGATTTTATGTCTGGACAGTCATTCTAGCCACTGGTTTAAGTACGACAGACTGAGCGACTTCACTTTCACTTTTCTCTTTCATGCACTGGAGAAGGAGATGGCAGCCCACTCCAGTGTTCTTGCCTGGAGAATCCCAGGGACGGGGGAGCCTGGTGGGCTGCCGTCTATGGGGTCACACAGAGTCAGACACGACTTAGCAGCTTAGCAGTTTGCTACTATTATTGTATTGCTACTATTATTAAAGTTTGTAATGTGTGTATGTTACTATTAAAGTTTGCTACTATTATTGTATTGCTGTTATTGTTTTTCTTTATGTCTGTTAATACCTGTTTTATGTATGTAGGAGCTTCTCTGTGGGTGTCTATGTATTTACAGGTGTTATGTCCTGTTGCTGGAGCTGATCACTATGCAATGCACCACCTTGTCTTTGTTCTAAAGCTTGTTTTGTCTGACACAGATACTGCTACCCTAGCTTTCTTTTCATTTCCATTTGCATGGAATATCTTTTTCCATTTCTTCACTTTCAGTCTCTGTGTTGTGTTTATATCTGAAGAGGATCTCTTGTAGGCAATATATAGTGAGTCTTGTTTTTTATCCATTCAGCTACTCTGTGTGTCTTGATAGAAGTTATTGACAGATATGACTTATTGACATTTTGTTAATTTTTTTATGGTTGTTTTTGCAGTTTTTCTTCCTTTTTTCTTGTTCTTTTTCCTTGTGGTTTGATGGCTTTTTTTAGTTTTGTATTTGGAGTCCTTTCTCTTGTGTGTGTATCTATTATAAGTTTTGGCACTTCCCAGGTGGTGCTAGTGATAAAGAACCCACCTGCCAATGCAAGAGACATAAAAGACGTGGGAGAAATTCGTGGGTCAGGAAGATCCCCTGGAGGAAGGCATGGCAACCCACTCCAGTATCCTTTCCTGGATAATCTCATGGACACAGGAGCCTGGTAGGCTTCAGTCCATAGGCTTGCAAAGAGTTGGACATTACTGAAGCAACTTAACATACACACATTACAAGTTTTTAGTTTTTGGTTACTATGAGGTTCATATATAACAACATATATATAATGATATGTACATACACACATACGTATATATGGTAGTTTATCCTAAGTTGATGGTCACCTGTGTTTGAATGTAGTCTGTTAGGTTGGTGTGTAAGTAATTGCGGTTTTGCATTATTGAACTTTACCCTTCGACGTTGGAATACATTCTTAAATGTGGTTATGTTATACGTCATTTTAATGCACATTTATTAGTTTGTTTTTCTGTGTAACTTATTATTTGCTGTTCATAATTATTTTAGACTATAGAAATGATGTTAGACAAAAAGAAAATTTGAGTGATTTTCTTATTCAAGTTCAGAATGGGTTGTAAAGCAGCGGAGACAACTTGCAACATCAGCAGCACATTTTGCCCAGGAACTGCTAATGAACGTGCAGTGCAGTGGTGGTTCACAAAGAAATTTTGTGAAGGAGATGAGAGCCTTGAACATGAGAAGCATAGTGGCTAGCCATCAGAAGTTGACAACAATCAGTGGAGAGCATCATCAAAGCTGATCCTCTTACAACTGCATGTGAAGTTGCCATAGAAGTCATCATCAACCATTCTGTGGTCATTCGACATTGGAAGCAAATTGGAAAGGTGGAAAAGCTCGATAAGTGGGTGCTCATAAGCTGACCACAAATCAAAAAATTGTTGTTTTGAAGTGTCAGGCTCTTATTCTACGCAACAAGGACGAATTGTTTCTTGATCGGTTTGAGACCTGCAAGAAAAGATGGATTTTGTACGACAGCTGGTGACAGCTAGCTCAGTGGTTGGATCAAGAAGAAGCTCCAAAGCACTTCCAAAAGCTAAACTTGCACCCAAAAAAGGTCATGGTCACTGTTTGGTGTTCTGCTGCCTGTCTGATCCACTATAGCTTTCTGAATCCTGGTGAAACCATTATATCTGAGAAGTATGCTCAGCAGATCAATGAGGTGCATCAAAAACTGCAGTGCTTCAGCTGATACTGGTCAGCAGAATGGGCCCAATTCTTCTCCACGACAACACCAAACCATACATTGCACAACCAGTGCTTCAAAAGTTGAATGAGTTGAGCTACAAAGTATTGCCTCATCCATCATATCCACCTGACCTCTCACCAACTGACTACCACTTCTTCAAGCATCTTGACAATTTTTTTCAGGGAGAATGCTTCCACAACCAGCAGGAGGCAGAAAATGCTTTCCAAGAGTTTGTCAAATCCCAAAGCACGGATTCTCATTGGCAAAAATGTTTGATTGTAATGGTTCCTATTTTGATTAATAAAGATGTTTTTGAGTCTAGTTTAATGATTTAAAAGTCATGGTCTGAACCACAATTACTTTTGTACCGATCTGATATAAACACTGTTCTTTTCTCATATTTCATAATTTACGAATTTGTATTTTTTCCCCTCAAGTAGATATTGTAGTTACTGATTTTTGCTACTTTTGTTTAACTTTCATACAAGTTTTTTAAGTAGCTGATCTACTACCTTTAGTACATATTTGCCTTTACCAGTGAAATTTTTTTCTTTCATGTATTTTTAGTTATGGCGTTTTCTGTTTAAAAAGTTCATTTAACATTTTTTTGTAGGGCTGGTGATGCTTGTCTGGCAAACTCTTGATCTCTTCTTAAATTTTGAAAGATAACATTGCTCGGTAGAGGATGCTTGGTTGTTCGTCTTTTCTTTTCAGCCTTTTGAATATATCATGCCATGCCCTTCTGACCTAGACAGTTTCTACTGAATAATAGTTTTGTGGGGTTTCCCTTGTATTTAATAAGTTGTTTTCCTCTTGCTGCTTTTAAGATTCTCTTATCCTTAACTTTTACTATTTAATTATAATGTGTCTTGGTGTGGTTCTTTTGGATTCATTTTATTTCTAACTTTATGAGCTTCCTGGAGCTGTATATTTGTTTCCTTTCCCAGATTAGGAAAGTTTCTGCCATAATTTCTTCAAATATTTTTTCTGACCCTTTCTCTCTTCTTCTGGAACCCCTACAATGTGAATATTCTTCTGCTTTGATGATGCCCCAGAGGTCCCTTAAGGTTTCCTCCCTTTCAAAAATGATTTTTTCATCTCTCTGCCCTGTGTGTGTGATTTCCATTGCTTTCTCTTTTAGCTTGTTGATTTGCGCTTTTACTTCATCCAGTCCGCTGTTGAGCCCCTCAGTTGGATTTTTCAGTTCAGTCATAACCTCTGTTTGTTACTTTCTTGTATTTTGTATGTCTTTGAAGTTACCACTGTGTCCATCCATTCTTCTCCCGAGATCAGTGAGCACCTTTATGACTATTACTGTGAATCCTTTATAAATTAGGTTGCTTATCTCCGTTTTGTCAGGGTCTTTTTCTGGGGATTTGTCTTTTCCTTCGGTTTAGAACAACTTCCTAAGGCACCTCATTTTGCCTGGCTCTCTCTCTTTGTCTGTATGTGTTAGGTGAAAGGGCTGCCCTCCCAGCCCTGAAGGTGTAGTGGGGGTGATCTGTGGGCCGGAAGTGCGGTCCCCTCTGGCCTCACAGCGCGGCGCTCAGGGCTCCTCTCAGGCCTGCCCTTGCGGCCGCGGCAGGCCTCTGCTGCTGCACCGCGTGGGTCTGGGCTGGTGCTGGACAAACGGTGTCCGCCAGCTCTGTCACCAGCAAGTTAGAACGAGATGAACGCTAGAGAACGTTCCTGAAGGTTCCTGCCTTTCCGGAAGCTGCCGTGGGGTTAGTGGGTGGTTCTCCGTCACTTCCGGTCCTGGCCTTTCCACACTGTTGGTTCTCGCTGGGTCTCAGGGCCAGTGGTCTGCGCTCCTTTAAGAGCAGATTCTCAGTTCCCTACAGTTCTGTGGTTCCCTGGACTTACTCCTGGCTGTTGATTTTAGAATCCAGCCATTTTGGGGGCTCTTTTTTTTTTTTTTTTTCCTTGCGTGAGACCAAATGTGTGACATAGTCCTTTCCCTACTCAAGGGGGAATTTTGTGTTTTGTTTATCCCTTCCCTTCCATGGGACACCATACGTCTCGGGGTTCTCGGGTGAGACTCAGTCTCTGCCTCTTACTAGTCTTGGTGCATCTCTATTTTTGGTTATGAAGCCACCGTTTATGTAGTCCTTGGGTCCTTTTCAGAGAAAAGTTACTCCATATGTAGCTGTCAATTTGTTGTGTCCATAGAAGGAGGTAAGTTCAGGCTCTTCCTTTGTTGCCGTCTTAAACTCCTGACTTCCATGATACACTTTATAAAAGATTTAGTATTCCTGTGAATTCCCTTCTTTCTAAACTGTAAACTTCTTCAGGCCAGTAACTACGTTGTTTTCTTCTGTGTGTCCCTGCTGTATTTTTACCTGCTGGGTGCTTAATAAACACAGGACAGAACGGTGCAGGGCTGACCTGATGTAAGAGTACAGTTGCTTCAAAGTTATGTTAAAAGCTCTCAGGCGCACTAAAAAATTACTTGCAGACACAAATCAAGCTGCCTGCACATGCATTAAAGCAGGGACACTAAGAACCACTACAGGGAAACACTGTCTTAGCTTAGAAAGCAATTTAAAGTAATGCTGTTTGGGAAGTGGACCACCACTTCCTGGGTGGTCCAGTGGCTAAGACTCCATGCTCCCAAGGCAGGGGGCCCAGGTTCAATCCCTGCACTGGGAAATAGATCCTCCATGCCACCACTAAAGATCCCACATGCTGCAGCTAAGACCCGGCAAAACTAAATCAGTCAATAATTTAAAACATAAAGTACTGCTGTTTTATTTATGTGAATGTATTCTAGTTGACACAGTCATTCAGAATGAACTTGCTACAAATTAGTGGAGCATTTCAGTGAAGTTTTAAATAAATTCCTAATTTCTGGAACTTATCTAATTAGGCTAGGCTTCTGTTTCACACAGTCCCCGTTTCTTAGTTATCAAGTTATAAAAAAGTGTGTTACACTGTCCCTCCACATCACCACCTGGCTGCAGAGCCTCCAGGAGCACCTCTGCTCTCTTCCTGTTACCCTTAAGAACAAATCACTGCTGCTGCTGCTAAGTCGCTTCAGTTGTGTCCGACTCTTTGCGACACCATAGACGGCAGCCCACGAGGCTCCCCTGTCCCTGTGATCCTCCAGGCAAGAACACTGGAGTGGGTTGCCATTTCGTTCTCCAATGCATGACAGTGAAAAGTGAAAGTGAAGTCGCTCAGTTGTGTCTGACTCTTAGACCCCATGGACTGCAGCCCACCAGGCTCCTCCATCCATGGGATTTTCCAGGCAAGAGTACTGGAGTGGGGTGCCATTGCCTTCTCCAAGAACAAATCACTACCACTCATCAAAGCCACATACTGGTGGGGATAAAGGAAATATTACTACCACTGCTGTTGTAACCATGTCCCCTGCCATATCTCGGGAGCTAGTGTTTGATGAGCACTCTCTTTTTCCCCACACAACAGCAGGATACAAATTCTATTCAAGTTCCCCTGGGCTATAAACCAGGAGACACTAAAACATATCCAGGGACATAAAACAAAGTGCAAACGTTTTGACGAGCATTCTTATGTTGCACTGTATTCCGAGTGGTGCATGTGTGTTTTATCCCACTTAATCCTATAAGGCATGTGCCATTGTTGTCTATACTTTAGGGGAGGCTCAGAGAGGTTAAGTGCCATGCTAAGATCACACAGCTTGAAAGAATTAGGAGTGGGGAATAGGTTTTTTTTTTCCCCTTAGGGCCACATTCAGTGGCCTGAAAAGTAATCAGGGCCTTCTGATAAGAGAAAGACATTACCCCAGGATGACGGTACAGGCTAAACATTACCATCTTGTTTGTGAATAAGAGCTAGAGCACAGTGGCTGGGGGGGAAGGAGTCCAGAACAGTCGTCAGCTGAGAGTTATCTTTGGTTCAGGTAGAAAGTAGTTCAGGTTCCAGAATTATGATCAAGAGTACAACTCTGAAATGTGACCCCTGATAATGAGAAGGCACACATACAGCTGGAGAGGAGGAAATATGGCAGACTTTAAATTCTTCTGGGTAGATGCAGCTTCCCTGTTCATATGTCTGTGTGAACATCTTGGACTATTCACCATACATAGAACCAGGCAATTCCCCGTGTGTCTCTTTAGAGCGTAGTAAGAGGTACATGTATGTATGATTTCACAATTTCTATAAAGAATATTTTNGGTGGGCTACAGTCCATGGGGTCGCAAAGAGTCGGACACGACTGAGCGACTTAACTAACTAACTAACTAAAAGATGATGCAAGCACAGATCTTCAACAAAAGACAAGAAGACAATATTATTAGTACTACTGTTCTTATTATTTTTGTTACTGCTTCTGTCTGTGTTTTACATGGTGAACATTTAATTCTTTCCCTTACGTCATTTTTTGAGGTAAAGAGTTGTTATTAAGTTATTCTTTCATCACTGATCATCATTCTCTATATATACATATACATTTATTTCTTGCTAGGCATTGTGCACAGATACAGTATCTAGTTTCAAGGGATTCAGAGTCTATTTATAAGACAGACAAGTAACCAATTATTGAGCTATAATACACATATAAAAGTTAGTAACATAACAGGTCAAATAGAACTTAGTACAGAATAGATAAATGTGTGGTAACACGAGAACCTAAACAATAGTGACTCAATACATCAAACAAAAGTATATCTCTGGAAACGAAGAGGTAAAGGAAGACATTCAAGAATTATTAAAGTAGGAGTTATAGGAGTTAGCCATTCAATAGTATAGCATAAAGGGATGAATTGATGGCTACAGGGTTTTGATTTGGGGAATAGTTTATCTTTGGGTAAATTCAGTAGAATATGTGAGAACAGATTTATTAGGAAGGAATAAGGAATGATGATTTGCATCCATTTAGAAATGCTGAGATTGAGATATCTGTAGGACAGTCAAGTGGAGATGTCTAGATATTCATTTCTCAAGCTTGGAATAGAGATAGAGGTAAGATTGCTTCAGGAGTCAGTCTAAAATGAGAGGGAGATATCCAAAGACAGAAACTATTGCAACATTATTAGGTAAGAAATGGACAGAAAATGAGCCTGTAAATGATACTCAGAGCTGATCACTGAGGAAGGAAGAAATTCAGGAGAAAATGATATCCTAGCAACCAAAGTGTGTGTCAAGGAGGAGCGAGAGGTCAACAGTATCTATAGTGGATGACAGCTGTTCAGTTGAAGGTATTGGAAAGAGAAAAGGAACTATAAAATATAAAAAGTTGGTGGCATAATGTTTATACTGGTCTACAGTATCAAGAAAGAGAATATGAAGAACTTCATGGAGAAGAAGCTTAAACTGGATTTTTTTTTTTTTTAATGAGTAAGATTACATATAGGAGAAAGGAACTGCCATGGAGAGAAGCAAACAGTATAGAGATAGTTAGCTCTGAAAGGTGATTCAGCCTGGACAACAGCAGCATGCAGGTTTTAAACATTTGGTTAAAATCTTAAAATCTAAAGGGTTTACATTTGAATAGGTGAGAATAGGGGAGTGTGTTTTTTCTTGATAGAGTCTGATAGGATGACAGCAGTGTTTCAGACTGAACTGAACGGTGGAAGGATTGGCTCAACAGAAAGTGATGCATATGAAATAATTCAGTGTGGTGGCTGCATATTACAGACCAGGAGCTGTATCTGGAATGATAGAACACAAAACAAAAACAGAAGTAAAATGTGTTTTATGGTAATACTCCTATGATAGTATTTTATGTAAAAGCATCACTGACGTGTTGTCTTTTACAAAAGGAATTATTTCACATGAGGTTTGAATCTTTCAGTGTTATTAATGTATTATTCATATATATGTCCGCATCATCCTCAAATTGCATTCTTACTTGTTGTTTATATTAAAATCACTCTAAGAACTTTCCAGGCTCTAAGAACACCCCTCCAGTTTCAGATTACATTATGTATTCCATAAACTGTTGTTAAATAAAGTAAATGGCTCAATTAGTCATGCAACACACTAAATAAGAACATTGAATAAATAAGCCTGTTCATATTATTATGGTCAAAAAAGTGTTAAATAAAACTAAGACTCTTAATTTAGATTCCACATTTGAACATTTCCAATGGCACATAGTCTATAAATTAACAGTAAGTCCCATATGCTGTCTCTTATACACATCTCATGGACTGCAGCCTACCAGGCTCCTCCATCCATGGAATTTTCCAGGCAAGAGTACG
>SJYX01018608.1:0-16566 GCA_006410675.1 Oreotragus oreotragus | reverse complement strand
CTCATTGTGGTCTTGATTTGCATTTCTCTGATAATGAGTGACGTTGAGCATCTTTTCATGTGTTTGTTAGCCATCCATATGTCTTCTTTGGAGAAATGTCTATTTAGTTCTTTGGCCCATTTTTTGATTGGGTCGTTTATTTTTCTGGAATTGAGCTGTATAAGTTGCTTGTATATTTTTGAGATTAGTTGTTTGTCAGTTGCTTCATTTGCTATTATTTTCTCCCATTCAGAAGGCTGTCTTTTCACCTTGCTTATAGTTTCCTTTGTTGTGCAGAAGCTTTTAATTTTAATTAGATCCCATTTGTTTATATTTGCTTTTATTTCCAGTATTCTGGGAGGCGGATCATAGAGGATCCTGCTGTGATTTATGTCGGAGAGTGTTTTGCCTATGTTCTCCTCTAGGAGTTTTATAGTTTCTGGTCTTAACATTTAGGATCTTTTTTTAAAAAATGTTTTTGGCTGCACCAGGTCTTGGGTGCTCTGTGGGCTTTCTCCAGTTGCGCTGATGTGGGGCTGCTGTCTAGTTGTGGTGTGCAGGGTTCTCATTGCGGTGGTGTCTTTTGTTGCAGGGCGGAAGCTCTAGGGTGTGCGGGCTTCAGTAATTGCAGCACATAGGCTTGGTTGCTCTGCGGCATGTGGAATCTTCTCGCACCAGGGATTGAACCTGTGACCCCTGCATTGGCAGGCAGATTCTTTACCCCTGGTCCACCAGGGAAGTCTAAGTGGAGTCTTCTCCCAGCTGTTTTACAAGTCACAGGAACACAGGTCACACATAGGCTAGGATTCCAAGTTGTGTAAAGTTTAGCTCAGTACAGTCAGCGAATTGATTCCCTGGCAGTCAGTACCTGGTTGGAAGAGAAGGTACAAATCAGGACTGTTAGGATTAAGTTCAAAGGTTCTTCTGGGGACTGTGATAAGCCTTTGTGAGAGGAGCTTTTCCATACTCCATACTAGTTTCCGTTACTTAGAAACTTGTGCTAATCTGCAAAATTATGCTACAAAACACAGCCGTGTAAATACTTTTTGAAAGCGTCTTAAGTTGTGTGTGTGCATGTGTGTTTTAAAATTGGCATTTTCATTATCATACCGCAGGCAAAAATAAAGTATGTAAGCTAAATAATAAAAATTCTTTACAAAAGTGGAAGAAGTTGTGAGCCAGTGAACTGCTGTTTATAAAAACTACATTCACTGCAGTCCCTGCTGCCTCCAGCCTCACATCATCCTAACAGATGGGTCGTCCCTCCTCTCCAGGCACAATATTGTGTGTGGGTTCCCCACCCCAAGACTTCACTTCTCTGTGAACTTTCCCTGATGAACTTGAGAGACTCCTTGCTTTGTGCGCCTTTGTTTCAGCCCAAAAGATGGCCATGGGATTGAATGTACCCTTTGAGCTGATCCCCACTTCCTAGGTCTTTTCCAAATGCCTTCATCATCCCTCCTTACTTACAGTTTAGTCTTCTTAAGGGTAGGGATTAGCTGGTTGGTTGGTCCTTCTCTCACAACTCAGCGTGTGTGTGTGGCTTTCACTGCATGAGGTTAGTACATCTTGGTGGCTGACATTTTATCCTGTTGTCACCACCAAGGAACCAGCACATGGTGTTGCACTCAGTGGGAAATCAGTGACTGCTTCGTTGAATAATTGCTAAAGCTGATTCCTTCATCTGTTGAGTTCGTTGTCTGTTTCTGATTATGAATGGGAAAGGATTCTCTTGGCGGTAGGGTGATAGCAACCTCTCCTCAACATGCTTGTATCCACTGAATCAAGAATAACAACCCCCTCCTTTTAAATTTGTATTCTGTTAATATTGTTGGGAAGTAGGTAGGGTTATATAAAAATCGAAAGAATCTATTCTGAAATACAATAATGGTGAAAAACCATGACTTTGAAGCAAAATCATTTTTCCTGAGCCTCTCTCACACTATTTCTGGGAACTGGGTGGTGTATCTAAGTGTCCCTTGAGGGTGCTATACCCAGATTATTGAATTAGAAACTGAAAAAACAAGATGTATCAAGCATTTAGTATCATGCACTTGTGAGATGAATCAGTGCTGGAATTTCCAGCTATGTTTTTTATGACCCCGTGTTTTATAAAACCATGGAAAATATTGAACCTTTGAACAGGGATCTCAGGCATGGTGCTGGAACGCGATGTAGGACGGCTGTACTGTGGAGTTCAGTTTGGAGGGAGATTCTCCTGCCCTCTGCCCTGTTTCCTTCTGGCTGCTTTTTTCTATTTTCCTGTGAAGTTCTTCCCAGGGAATAGAGACATGAATCAATAAAAAGCAAGGATAAAGGGGGGATTTATGACTTTTTATACCTAAAGCTCATAGCTCTTGCCTTTAGGTTGTATTGACTCATCCCTTTTTTTCCTTCCCCCCGCCTCTTTAAGTCATTCTCAGTGATGCTCCATTTCTCACTTCGTCTCTCTCATCAGTTGCAGATGACCTATTAGGAAGAAAGACTAGACCTTGTTTGGTCTAGTACACGTAGAGTACCTGCCTGCATCTTTCCAAGGGCTCTTTTCTCTGCCCTTAGTTTTTTTGTTTTATGTTGATAGACCCTGCCCCGATGAGTCTTTTTATTTTTTAATTTAAAAAATTAACATACCATAATTGGTTTTGTTTTTGACGTGCAGTTGTGTGAGCTTTAACACATACAAGACTTCTCATGTCCACCCACCACACATCAGAACACAGAACAGTTCCATCACCCCAAAACTTGATCATCTGGCCTTTTTACAGAAAGTAATACAATTACACTCTCCCTTCACCCCAACCCTGGGCAGCCTCTGATCTGTTCTGCATCACTATAGACTTTTGTCTCTTTTAGAATATCATGTAAATACATTCACTCAGTATAATGCCATTGAAGTTTATCCATGTTCAGCAATGTAGCAGTGTTTCCTTTTTATTGTTGAGTAGTATTACGTTTATGGATATATCACAGTTTACCTGTTGAAGGAAATTTTATTTCTAGTTTTTGGTGATTTTTCAGTATAGCTGCTAGAAACATACCAGTTTCTGTGTGACTTATAAGTTGATGTCTCTGGTGTGAATACCTAGGAGTAAAATTGTTGGATCATTTAGTAAATGTGTGTTTAATGTTGTAAGAAACTGCCAAACTGTTCTCGCAGAGTGGCATGGCCATACTAGTTTGCATTCCCATCAGAAATGTATGAAAGTTCCAATTACTTTGCATCCTTGTCAACACTTAATAGTGTCAGTACCTTTTATTTTAGTCTTTCTAGTCAATGTTTAGTGGTATCTCATTTTGGTTTTAATTTTTACTTCCCTAATGGATAATCACTATGCCATCCTTTGACTGTGTGGATCACAATAAACTGTGGAAAATTCTGAAAGAGATGGGAATACCAGACCACCTGACCTGCCTCTTGAGAAACCTATATACAGGTCAGGAAGCAACAGTTAGAACTGGACATGGAACAACAGACTGGTTCCAAATAGGAAAAGGAGTACGTCAAGGCTGTATATTGTCACCCTCCTTATTTAACTTATATGCAGAGTACATCATGAGAAACGGTGGGCTGGAGGAAGCACAAGCTGGAATCAAGATTGCTGGGAGAAATATCAATAACCTCAGATATGCAGATGACACCACCCTTATGGCAGAAAGTGAAGAGGAACTAACTAAAAAGCCTCTTGGTGAAAGTAAAAGAGGAGAGTGAAAAAGTTGGCTTAAAGGTCAACATTCAGAAAAAGCTAAGATCATGGCATCTGGTCCCATCACTTCATGGGAAATAGATGGGGAAACAGTGGAAACAGTGTCAGAGTTTATTTTGGGGGGGCTCCAAAATCACTGCAGATGGTGACTGCAGCCTTGAAATTAAAAGACGCTTACTCCTTGGAAGGAAAGCTATGACCAACCTAGATAGCATATTGAAAAGCAGAAACATTACTTTGCCAACAAAGGTCCGTCTAATCAAGGCTATGGTTTTTCCAGTGGTCATGTATGGATGTGAGAGTTGGACTGTGAAGAAAGCTGAGTGCTGAAGAATTGGTGCTTTTGAACTGTAGTGCTGGAGAAGACTCTTGAGAGTCCCTTGGACTGCAAGGAGATCCAACCAGTCCATCCTAAAGGAGATCAGTCCTGGGTGTTCATTGGAAGGACTGATGCTGAAGCTGAAACTCCAGTACTTTGGCCACCTCATGCAAAGAGTTGACTCATTAGAAAAGACCCTGATGCTGGGAGGGATTGAGGGCAGGAGGAGAAGGGGATGACAGAGGATGAGATCTCGATAGACATGAGTTTGGGTAAACTCTGGGAATTGGTGATGGGCAGGGAGGTCTGGCATGCTGCAATTCATGGGGTCACACAGAGTCGGACACGACTCTGTGACTGAACTGCATGGATAATGATGCTAAGCATAATTTCATTTGATTATTTGCCATCTGTACATCCTTTTTGGTGAAGTATCTGTCTTTATCTTTTTCCCATTAAAAAAATTTGATTATTTGTTTGATTTCTTACTGTTGAAATCAGTAAGGTTTGCGTTCTGTTAATATTGTTGGCAAGTAAGTTCAGTTAAGTTCTCACATGCTAGTAAAGTAATGCTCAAAATTCTCCAAGCCAGGCTTCAGCAATATGTGAACCGTGAATTTCCAGATGTTCAAGCTGGTTTTAGAAAAGGCAGAGGAACCAGAGATCAAATTGCCAACATCCGCTGGATCATGGAAAAAACGAGATTTCCAGAAAAACATCTATTTCTGCTTTATTGACTATGCCAAAGCCTTTGACTGTGTGGATCACAATAAACTGTGGAAAATTCTGAAAGAGATGGGAATACCAGACCACCTAACCTGCCTCTTGAGAAATCTGGATGCAGGTCAGGAAGCAACAGTTAGAACTGGACATGGAACAACAGACTGGTTCCAAATAGGAAAAGGAGTACATCAAGGCTGTATATTGTTACCCTGCTTATTCAACTTATATGCAGAGTACATCATGAGAAACGCTGGACTGGAAGAAACACAAGCTGGAATCAAGATTGCCGGGAGAAATATCAATAACCTCAGACATGCAGATGACACCACCCTTATGGAAGAAAGTGAAGAGGAACTAAAAAGCTTCTTGATGAAAGTGAAAGAGGAGAATGAAAAAGTTGGCTTAAAGCTCAACATTCAGAAAACGAAGATTCATGGCATGTGGTCCCGTCACTTCATGGCAAGTAGGTAGGGTTATATAAAAACTGAAAGAACATATACTGAAATACAATAGTGGTGAAAAACCATAATGACTTTGAAGCAAAATCATTTTTCCCGAGCCTGGATTATTATTATTTCCTGGATTATTATTCCTTCTGTATTTTGAATCCAGTTCTTTCGTCAGGTATGTAATTTCCAGATATTTTCTACTACTGTGTAACTGGTCTTTTCTTTCTCGGGCAAAAGTTTTCTTTTTGATGACATCCAACTTCTCAGTTTTTTCCTTTGAGGGGTTATATTTTCTCCTAGTTTATATACTTCTTCTTTAGTGTTATTTCTAAAATTTTTACAGTTTTACGTTAAAATCTGTGATCTGTTTCGAGTTACTTTTTGTATAAAGTATAAGGCTTAGGTGGAGGGTGCTTTTTGTTTGTTTCTTGCACACAGGTGTCCAATCGTTTCAGCATGAGTTGTTGAAAAGCCTATCCTTTCTCAATAGAGTTATCTGTACATTTGTCAAAAATCAACTGGCCATACTTGAGACTTTTTCTGGACTCTGTTCTGTTCCATGGATCTATTCATTTGCCAGTACCACACTGTTTTGATTACTGTAGCTTTAAGTCTTAAATCAAGTGTTTTGAATTTTCCAACTTTATTCTTATTTTTAGGAATTGTTTTTGTCTATTTTAGTTTCTTTGCCTTTTCAGTTAAGTTTTAGATTCAGGCTGCTGGAATTAAAAAAGCTTACTTTGATTGCATTGAATCTAGAGATTTAGGTAGAATTTACACGTTAACTGCAGTTGACCCTTGAGCAATGTAGGAGTTAGAGGTGCTGACCCTCTGTGAAGTCAAAAATGTCTGTATAATTATAGTTGGCTGTCTATATCTGTAGCTGCACATCTGCTGAGTCAGCCATCCATGGATCATGTAGAACTGCATCTGTATTTACTGAGAGAAATCCATGTATAAGTGGACCTGTACAGTTCAAACCTATGTTGTGCAAGAGTCAGCTATAATATTGAATTTTCCAATTCATAAACATAGTGTATTTCTCTGTTTACATAGGTCATCTTTGATTTATTTCATTGAAGATGGTCTGTTTTCATAAATGTGTTTAGATCATCCACACTCGTTATTAATATCAATATGTTTATATCGAGGTGCACCATTTTATTATTTATATTCTTTTGTATCTTTTTCATTCTTCTATTGCCTATTTTCTGCCTCCTTTTGGATTATTTTAATATTTGTTAACATTTCATTTAAATGTACCTGTTCTTAATCTTAGGGGGAAAACCCTCAATCTTTCACCAATAATTATGATGTTAGCTATGGTTTTTCATAATTTTTTTAGACCAAAAAAGTTTCCTTCTATTCCTAGTTTTGTTGAGTGTTTTATCATTAGAGGTTTTTGGATTTTATATATAGTGTTTTTCTTGTGACATCTTTATCTGGTTTAATATCAAGGTAAGGCTTCTGATTTTTGTGGAAGTGTTTATGAAGGATTGGCATTAATTCTTCTTTAAACATGTGGTAGAATTCACTACCATGTGGGCCTGGGCTCTTCTTGGAATTTTTGGTTACTCATTCAGTCTCCTTACTTAACCATAGACCTGTTCAGAGTTACTATTTTATCTGGAGTCAGTATTAGTAGTTTCTTCCTAAGATTTTTTCCATTTCATGTAGCTTATCTAATTTGTTTGCAGCATTAAAAATTTTTTCTTTCTAAAAAAAGTTTATTGGAGTATAGTTGATTTATAGTATTGTATTAGTTTCTTCTGTACAACCAAGTGAATCACTTATCAGTTCGGTCACTCACTTGTGTCCGACTCTTTGTGACCCCATGGACTGCAGCACACCAGGCTTCCCTGTCCATCACCAACTAACTCCTGGAGCTTGCTAAAACTTATGTCCATCAAGGCGGTGATGCCATCCAACCATTTCATCCTCTGTCATCCCCTTCTCCTCCTGCCTTCAATCTTTCCCACCATCAGGGTCTTTTCCTGAGTCAGTTCTTTGTATCAAGGGGCCAAAATGTTGGAGTTTTAGCTTCAGCATCAGTCCTTCTAATGAATATTCAGGACTGATCTCCTTTAGGATGGACTGGTTTGATCTCCTTGCAGTCCAAGGGACTCTCAAGAGTCTCCTCCAACACCACAGGTCAAAAGCATTAGTTCTTCGGCACTCAGCTTTCTTTATGGTTCAACTTTCACATGCATACGTGACTACTGGAAAAACCAGAGCTTTGATTAGATGGACTTTTGTTGGCCAAGTAATATCTCTGCTTTTTAATATGCTCTCTAGGTTGGTCATAGCTGTTTTCCAAGGAGCAAGCGTCTTAATTTTATGGCTGCAGTCACCATTCTGCAGTGGTTTTGGAGCCCAAGAAAATAAAGTCTGTCACTGTTTTCATTGTTTCCCTATCTGTTTGCCTTGAAGTGATGGGACCAACCTCTGAAAATGTCATTCACCTTCATTTTTCAAAGGATGTTTATAGAATTCTGGGCTGACAGTTTTTTCAGCACTTTGTAAATACTGTTTCTCTACTTTCTGACCTCCATGGTTTCTTCTGAGAAGCCATTTAAATCATTGTTCCCTATATGTTATATACTGTTTTCCTCTGGCTATTTTAAAGATCTTTTTCTTTGTAGTTCTTAGCATTTTGATTATGATAGATCTGGATATGGATTTCTCTGAGATTATCCTGTTTAGGGTTTGCTGAAACTCCAATAGTTTGGCCACTTGTTGCGAAGAGCTGACTCATTTGAAAAGACCCTAATGCTGGGAGAGGTTGAAGGCAGGAGAAGAAGGGGATGACAGAGGATGAGATGGTTGGATGGCAACACCGATTCAATGGACATGAGTTTGGATAAACTCTGGAAGTTGGTAATGGACAGGGAGGCCTGGTGTGTTGCAGTCCATGGGTTCGCAAAGAATCGGACACGACTAAGTGACTGAACTGAACTGAGTTTCTTTAAACTGTCACTTTAGGCCTTTTGACAAATACAGGACAATTTTGGCCAGTATTTCTTCAGATATTTTCCCCACTCTTCGCTTTCTGGGATTCTGATGACATGAATGTTAGACCTTTTAGTAATATCCTGCATATTCTGGAATCTGTCTTTGCAATTCTTTGTTCATCCAGTGACATTTAAAATATACTACTGTATTTTTCACTTCTAAAATTCCCATTTGGTTTTTCTTTATGTCTTTTTTGAAAGAGGGCTAAACTTTTCTGTCATTCCATTAGTTTCAGCAGTGTTCAGCCTTACTTCCTGGGGCATGGTTATAATAGCTGCTTTAAACTATTCATTAGATAATTCCATTATCTATGTTATCTTGAGATTGATGTCTTTAAAAAAATTTTTTAAGTGTATTTATTTTTTAACTGAAGGACAATTACTTTACAGAATTGTATTGGTTTCTGCCAGACAATGGGTTGATATCTCTTAATTGTTTTCTTCCTTGCAAGTTGAGTTACCTGGATTTCATATGCTGAGTAATTTCAGATTGCATTCTAGACATTTGGATATTATGTTATGGTTTTCTGGGTCTTGTTTATATCTTACGGAGACTGTTTATCTTTTCTTCTGTAAGCAGATGACTGATCTGGTTGCAAGTTTTGACTTGCATTCCGTGGGCTGTGTTTCTAACATCAGTTCAGTTTTCAAAACTTTTTCAGTGTCATTTGAATCTGTCCCATGTTTGTGTGTTCCATTCCACTGCCCAGTCTGGGACCTGGGCAGTCACCATTCCAAAGGGCAGATCTCAAAGCTATTGGCATGCTGTTTAGAATCAGATGCACGGTGAACAGCTCAGAGGTGAGCCAGATACTAATATACCACCTTGTGATAAATTCCCTTAAGCTCCCTTCTCTCTGAAATCTTTCTGACGATTTCTGAGTCCCTGAGGTCCTCTTTTGCTGGCCTCCAGCCAGAAATGCAGGACTGTTTCTCTTGCTCCGCTGCTTGCTCTCTGTGACTGGTGCAGGTCTAAGCAGCAGTAGGCAGTGAGAAGAAGACACGGTGAGGGTTTGTCCTCTTGTTTCTAGAACTACAGTTCCTCTGCTTAGAGAAAATCATTCCACTTTCTCTGAGTTTTAGGTGCCTGCTCACTTCTACTGTTGTTCTGTGGCTCTGTGGGATAGCCAGGGGTTGAGGTAAGAGAGATCAGAAAAAAGCAAAACCAATACAGGGGATTTCCCTGAACATTAGGAGATTAAGAGTTACTTTTTTTTTTTCACTCATTGGGCTGAAAAGTGAGGGCCTCTCTTCCAAGTTCATTCTTTCTGTTCCTAGTGAGCACTTCTGGGTGCTGGACCTTTGAATTCAACTTGGGTAATACTACAGAGAACAAAAACAGCAATGGAAAATTCACCACTGGTTTGGTGGTCCTCTGTGTTCTGGTTTTCTTCCTTGGTCTACCAGCTACCATTGACTTGTCAGAGTCCTCAGGTGCTCCATGTTTTCTATCCAGCTTTTATATTTACATACAGTTAAAGAGGTAAGACAGGTGTTCTTAATCCATCTTGCCTGGAACTGAAGCATCCATATTAGTCTTAACATCATCATTTATAAAAGAAACCCTGCCTTATGCTAGGGTTTACCAAGTCTAATTTTCTCAGGCCCTGGGATGTGTTCATAACATGTATCATGGTGTTCTCACATAATACTTCTATTTAAAAGCTTACTTCTCTTTAATTAAAAGGAGGGATTAGCATGCTGCTTTTCTATAAGGGGCCAGATGTTAAATCTTTCAGTCCTGTGACCATGCAATCTCTGACGCGACTTCTTAACTTGGCTGTGGTTGTGTAAGAGCTGTCATAAACAATACTGAGACTAATGAAGCTGGCTGTGTTCCAGTACAACTTATTGACAATGGCATTTGAATCTCTTATACTTTTCACATGTCATGAAGTATTACTCTTGTTTGTTTGTTTCTTTTTTTAACTACCATTCCATAGGTGGTTGGCCAGATTCAACCCATGGACCACAGTTTGCTGACACCTGACTTTGGTTATGGATGGCTGTCTAACCAATAACCATTCTTGATTATTGGGGGTAATTTTCACTTGTTATGGAGACACATAGGTAGGAAAGCAACAGAGGTTCCAGAAATCTTACGGAATGTTCGTAGGGGAATGTTCACAGAAATCTGTAAGCAAAAGAAGCATTTCAGTCCTTTTTTGTGTTTCTTAGGTTGTATAGAGAGTGAGGGCCTTTTATATATTTTGTGTCAGTGTACCCCCATATTAATCTAAAGCAAATGCTTTTATGCTCACTTTATGGATGAAGGAACTAAGGTATGGAGAGTGTTACATGATGGTCCAAGTCATGACTATACTGGGCTGGTCCAGTGCCAGAGCTCTAGGGCAGTGAAGGACTCCTTTTTCCATTTTGACTTGTGGTCTTACAAAGAGGCCTTGCTAATAGCTGTGCTGGTCATCAAAAGACTTGGTACTTATGACTTTTGTGTTCTCCTCTGGACTAGTTGATATATCCTTGTGTGAATCTGGGTAAGTATCTTTGTTTCTCCAGTTCCTAGTTTCTCTACCTATAAAATAGGGAATTGGGCCAGCCAGTGTCTCTCTCTCTGTCTCTGTGGGTTTTGTTTTCTGGATTTTGGGCAGCAAGCATCATAGCCATGGACGGGGGCCCTGGGAGGGGGTGGTGGTACGTTTCAGCCCTGCAGGGCTGGGGAGAGCCGTGGGGAGCAAGCCTGGCCCTGGACCGCACTGTGGTGGCGGTTGACTAAAAGGAAAAGAAAGGAGACACAGTGCTTCACTCTTTTTTGGTGGCGTCTTAGAAATAGATTTTTTTTTAAGTCCCAGTTCTTTTTTTTTTTAACTTTTTATTTTGCATTGGTGTATAGCCGATTAACAATGTTGTGATAGTTTCAAGTGAAGGGACTCAGCCTTACTTAGACATGCATCAACTCCCTTCCCATTGAGGCTACCCCGTGACACTGAGCAGAGTTCCTTGTGCTCTACAGTAGGCCCTTGTTGGTTACCCATTTTAAATATAGCAGTGTCATGGTACTTCTTTTCTGTTTGCAGTTTTTCACAGTATGCAGTTAGATTGAACTTTGTTTGATTTAATGTTTACCACATAAGTTAGTGCTGTTTTTTTGGAACTTCTATCAGTGGAAGTCAGCAATAAATGCTTAAGAAACCATGGGTCTTGATGAAGTACTGGTATACCTTGTCTGAAATCTGGTTCTGCAAGTAGTAAAGCATTTCTTAAAGACTTGATGGCGTAATATGAAAATGTTCATTGCTTTCTTTGTTCACTCTAGCAGTTTTAAGAAGTTACTTTCACAACACATATCTTAATTATGTCTTTGACTTAATGTTCTTTCAAATGTGGTGAAAATGGAAAATGTAAACAGTCATAAAAAATAAAAAAGAGAAATGAAGTCACATTTGAGTGCTGCTTTGTGCTAGCAATTTTCGTACATGCTCTTCTACAAAGTAGTCTCATTTTACCATGATGAGCAAGACTTGGTCTCTGCCATTAAGGAATTTAGAGTTTAATAGGCTTAATGGTTCTCAACTGGCATTATTCTCCTTTGGTACTTAGAAATGTGCAGAGCAATTTTCATTGTCACAGGTGCTGAGAGCACTATTGGACTGCAGTGTATGAGGTTGAATTGTAGTGAAGAATTGCCCCACCCCAAATTCTCATAGACCCTGTCTTGAGAAATACTAGGCTGAATGAAATAACAGTATTGACAGTAATACACACTTGTATGCTGAGCACATCCTGTGTGTTCAGAGAGCTCAACAAACACAGGTCCATGTTCTCTGAAACGCAGCTCTGAGTTTAAAAATCTCTAAAACTGGACTGGATTTTTAAAAATGAACCAATTTGGTGATAAAACATCACCTGAATTGATGTGAGACTTTTTTTAAAGCTGATGGGTTCTTTTAAACAACTTTATTGAGGTATAGTTTACATGCCATGAAATTGACCTGCTTTAAGCGTTCAATTCAGTGATTTTCAGTACATTTATAAAGTTGTACTACTGTTAACACAGTTCAATCTTACAGCATTTTCTTTATCCCCTCAAGTTCTCTTGAGCCTGTATGAGATTATAATACAGTTTTTGTTCATTTTAGTGTCAATTTTCAGTGTTCCGCTGAAGAAACATGAAAAGTATTTGGTTATAGAGTGCTCCTCCAGATCCTTCTGGGATGTTAGGTGTTTGTTTTCTGCAGTCTGAAAAATTCTGAATTCTAAAGCCCTCCTGAGCCCAGACATTTCTGGGAAGGGATTGTCCATCCGTAGCATAACCCTGTGACAGAGATATTCTTATTGTTCCTTATTTATAGTTTGGAGGCTGAGTCACGAAGAGGGTAAGCAGTCTGCCTCAGATAATGCAGTTGTGTGAGTGGCGAAGCCACAGTTAGAACCTCGGTAGGATCTTACCACTTTGCTTTACCACTGCGTCGTTTATCCAGGGCCGAATGGAATGCCAGTGGGAGTCCAGAGGAGAAAACCAAGAAAATAGCATGACAGCTGGGCCTGTAATAGAATTTGCCTGTGTTTAGAAATGGAGGAAATCTTGTTCTTCTTTTTTTATTTGAGTTGATACTGAAGAATATTTATAAAATACTTTAAAATTCAACTCAAGATGCTGTGAAAATCAGCAGCCCCACAGGCCCTACTAAGTGTGTGACTGCTGCCTTCCCTCCTCCGTGTGCCCCTTCTCTTCTCTTTCTCTCCGCACAGAGGGGACCACGGTCCTGAATTCTGTGCTTATCCCTCTTTACTTTTCTTGATAGTTACACCACATGTGTTTCAATCTCTCAGCAACCTATTTTTAGTTGTGCACGTTTTTGAGGTTTATATAAATGGAATTAGATTGAATACATTCTCTTCCCTGACTTGTAGTTTTCTCTCAATTGTATCTCTGATGTTTGTCTGCAGTTCATCTATTTTCACTGCAGTATATCAGAATATACCATGATCTTTTCATACATTTACTGGTGGTGGACATTTGTGATGTTTCCATGCTTTTCTAGTTCAAATGGTGCTACAGGCATGGGCTTCTGAATCTCTCTTGGTGCACATGTGCAAAGGATTGCCTTGGAGTGTAACTGGAAAGTGTGTACGCATCTTCAGCTTTACGGGATGATGGCCACTTGTTTTCCAGAGGGTCATATAAATTTATGTGACACTTGATGTTGTACTTTTTAGTTTTTCTGATCTGATGATTCTAAAAAGGTCTCATTGAGATTTTAATGTGTATTTCTTTGTCTTATGAGGTTGAGCATCTTTTTATAAAGCCCTTTAGTTTTCCTCTATTTTGAGGTGTCTGTCTAGTCTTATGCCCGTTTTTTGGCTGGATTGCCTTTGTCTTATTCATTCACTGATGTTCTTTATTTGTGCTGGTGACTAATCCTTTGTTGATTACATGCTGTACAAATTTTTCCTGGTTTGTGGCACGTCCTTTTGTTCTTTGTGGTGTCTTGATGAACAGAGTTCTTAATTTTAATGTAGGTAATTCATTCTTCTTGTCATTCATGGATTATTTTTAGTTTATTAATAAGTGCTTATGGTGCACTTTCTATGTACTAGACACTTTTAAAGCACTTTCCGTAAGTTGAGAAACAAGATGCTGTGTCTTATCAGTTAAGTTCCCTTATTTACAAAGTCAGAGGTAACAGCACCCAAGTGATCTTAAATGGCTGATGTACAGTTTGGTGCTTATGTTACTTTGATTCTCTCCAAGAAATTTAACTAGAAGACCTCTAACTGGGAAAACTTTCACTCCCTAGATGTTCTGTCAGAGGAGTGTCAAATGCAGTGTATGATATATATTCAGGCACATCCTGCTTTATTCTGTGACCCTTCTTCTGTAGAAAGTATCATTTACGCTGCAAACAGCAGCCAACTTTCAAATAATACAAGTGCCTTAAGGCATAGCCTTTCCCTGCTTAGTTGGCCAAAGTGAGGCAAGATAAGGCTTTGTGAAAATTATAATTATTGTTTCTTTTTGGTTGAGGGGCAGAGAATTTCGGGACGGTGGGAAGGGGAAACCATTTCCCTGAGTAAAACTTGACAGTCTGAAGTATTTCCAGCCTGTGGACCAGAGCAAGGTCTTCAGTTCAGTTCAGTTCAGTCACTCAGTCGTGTTTGACTCTGCGACCCCATGAATCACAGCACGCCAGGCCTCCCCGTCCATCACCAGCTCCCAGAGTTCACTCAGACTCACATCCATCGAGTCAGTGATGCCATCCAGCCAAAAGTGACTCTGTCCTCTGTTCTTAGGTGTGGAAAGGATAAAAGGATCCTTTTGGATTTTTCTGGTGAATTAAATGTTGGCGATGCTTGCTTTAAGATGACTTGTTATAATAACCCCTGCTGCTCCACTACCTTTATGTGGTTAATTAAATCCTTCATAACGGCCACCACTGGGACCTACCACCAGCTTGAGATGGGGTCTGGGGTTCTGTTGGGGCTGCAATACCAATGCCACCAGCAGGACAGGCCTGGACTCTTGTCAACAGCTATTATAGGTTGACTTGTGTGTCCCAAAATTCATATGTTGAAATCCTAACCCCCAGTACCTCAGAGTGTGACCATATTTGGGAGTAAGATCCACAGCTGTAATTATTCAGTTAAGATGAGGTTATACTGGAATAGGGTGGGCTGCTAGTCTAGTATGACTGGTGTCCTTATAAAGAGGAGAAATTTGTACATGACACAGAGGGAATGCCATGTGAAGATGAAGGCAGAGAATTAGGGTAAAGTAGCCAAAGCCAAAATGGACAAAGCTCAGCAGTAAACGATCAGAAGCTAGGAGAGAGGCATGGAGCCCGTTGCCTCTTACAGTTCTCAGAAGGAACCAGTCCTGCGGACGCCCTGATCTAAGGCTTCTTGCCTTGAGAGCTGTGAGACGATACATATCTGTTGTTTGAGCCCCAAGTCTATGGTGCTTTGTCACGGCAGTCCTGGCACACTAATACAGACTTGGCCTGAGATTAAGGGATCCCCAAAGAAAAGGAGGGGCTTCCCTGGTGGCTGAGTGGTAAAGAATTTGCCAGTAATGTAGGAGATGCAGGTTCGATTTCTGGTCCAGGAAGATCCACTGAAGGAGGGCACGGCAACCCACTCCAGTACTCTTGCCTGGGAAATCCCACGGACAGAGGAGCCTGGTGGGCTACAGTCCACAGGGTTATAGAAGAGTCAGACATGACTGAGAAACTGAACAACAACAAAAGAAAAGGTAGTTGCCCTCGAAACAGCCCTTTCTGCAACAAGTGTCAACCAAAGACTTTATATAGCATTTGTATACCTTTATGTAAAGCTTTTTACAACTGACGACCCAGATTTTGAACACTCTTTGGAGATCCTTAGAGCCTTGCTTGCTGTTCATTTCTATGATAAGGTGTTTCTACTAAAATTTTGGCTTTAAGTAAGTAAGTTTTAGTTGCTCAGTCATGTCCCAGTGTTTGCAACCCCATGGACTATAGCCTACCGGGCTTTTCTATCCATGAAATTCACCATGCGAGAATACTGTAATGGGTTGCCGTTCCCTTCTCTAGGGATCTTCCCAACTCAGGGATTGAAACTGGGTCTTTTGCATTGCAGATTGAACTCGGGTCTCCTGCATTGTAGGCAGCAGATTCTTGACTGTCTGAGCCATCAGGAAAGCCCACAGTTTTGGCTTTATTTATATTTAATGAATGAAAAAGCAGCTATCCTTCTCTTTCCATGGTTGCATTTTATGAATGAAATATCTTAATTTTACATCATGTTTATAAGAAATGTTAACAAGAATAGCTAACATTTATTGGGCATTGACCATGCCAGGCTCTCTTCTAAGTACCTTATTGTACTAATTTATTTGATTCTCACTTCAACCCTCTAAGAGGAAATGGAGGAACAGAGAGATTAAGTAATGTGCCTAAAATTGCCCAGCAAGGAAGTGGAGGTGAGATGATAAAGAGTTTTAGAGATATTCAATGTGCAGCCTTCACCTGAAAATGAATTAGGTTAAGAGGTTGCTATCTCTACTGTTTTTGAGGAGGGATTGGTGGAAGGGTTGAATGTATCACTTTAACAAATGCCTTTCCATGTAATGTAGTTATAATAGACTGAATATGTCTGCAAGCAGAGCATCAGTTTTAGGGCCTGTCCTTTAAGTTCCTAAAGAACATCCAAGTGTCCATGACATGTCTTGACCATGAGCATCTGTAGGGTAGTGGGCAGGCAGTAGGCAGAGACCTGTGTGCAGTTGGGGTCCAGAGCAGGGCCTTGAACTTTGCAACTTACCAGCTCTGTGGTTCTGGACAAATCATGGCCTCTGGTTGCCTGAGCTTCCGTAGCTGTAAATAGAAATACTACCTTATGTTTACAGGTTCATGCCTGAGCCTGTTGTTGATACTTTCACCTTA
>SJYX01018606.1:137185-153952 GCA_006410675.1 Oreotragus oreotragus | reverse complement strand
GTGTGTCTGCCCTCTGATGCCCTCTTGCAACACCTACCATCTTACTTGGGTTTTTCTTACCTCGGGCCTGGGGTATCTCTTTACGGCTGCTCCAGCAAAGCACAGCCGCTGCTCCTTTACCTTGGACGAGGGGTATCTCCTTACCGCTGTTGTTCCTGACCTTCAATGTGGGATAGCTCCTCTAGGCCCTCCTGCGCCTGTGCAGCCACTGCTCCTCGGTTTGCTCCTCCAGGCCACCGGCCCTGGCCTCGGGCGTGCCACCCCTGGCCTAGGGCTCTGGCTTGCGGTGGCTCCTCAGGGTCACAGCCCCTGGCCTCGGGCGCGAGGTGGCTCCTCCCAGCTGCTGCCTGGCCTCGGGCTAATGGTGGCTCTCAGGGTCACCGCCCCTGTCCTCGAGCGCGAGGTGTCTCCTCCCGGCCGCCCCTGGCCTTGGACGCGGGGTGTCTCCTCCTGCCGCCCCTGGCCTCGGACGCGGGGTGTCTCCTCCCGCCACCCCTGGCCTCGGACGCGGGGTGTCTCCTCCCGCCACCCCTGACCTCGGACGCGGGGTGTCTCCTCCCGGCCTCCACTGACCTCGAACGCAGGGTAGCTAGCTCCTCTGGGCCGTTCCTGCGCCGTCGCAGTCTGGCACTCTAGGCTGCTGCCCCTGACCTCGGACGTGGGGTAGCTCCTCCCAGCCNGGGGTGTCTCCTCCCGGCCGCCCCTGGCCTCGGACGCGGATATCTCCTCCCGGCCTCCACTGACCTCGAACGCAGGGTAGCTAGCTCCTCTGGGCCGTTCCTGCGCCGTCGCAGTCTGGCACTCTAGGCTGCTGCCCCTGACCTCGGACGTGGGGTAGCTCCTCCCAGCCGCTACCCCTGGCCTCGGACCCGGGGTGCGCCGTCGCAGCCTGGCACTCTAGGCTGCTGCCCCTGACCTCGGACGTTGGGTAGCTCCTCTCGCAGCCTCCCGGGCTTAGTGCAGCCGCCCGGCTCACGCAGCTGCCCGCACTTAGTGCGCCGGCCCAGCTCGCGCAGCCGCCCGCACTTAGAGCGCTCCGGCCCGGCTCGCGCAGCCGCCTGTGAGATCCAAACCAGGCCAAAATTTTAAGGAGACATCAATCACTGTACAACCNGGCTGCTGCCCCTGACCTCGGACGTTGGGTAGCTCCTCTCGCAGCCTCCCGGGCTTAGTGCAGCCGCCCGGCTCACGCAGCTGCCCGCACTTAGTGCGCCGGCCCAGCTCGCGCAGCCGCCCGCACTTAGAGCGCTCCGGCCCGGCTCGCGCAGCCGCCTGTGAGATCCAAACCAGGCCAAAATTTTAAGGAGACATCAATCACTGTACAACCTTTTACAATCTCAATTTTGTTTGAACACAGCTTTTTCATTTCAGTTTTCTTTTAGAAATCAGATTCTGATTGGCTGGTAGTCTAAGCTTGCCTGATCTTGAAGTTGCCCTTGGAGGCAAGTTGCATGAGTCAAGCTCTCTCAGCCCACATCTCCAGGTTAAGTAAGTCTATCTTTCAATTTAGTTAAGAGGAAAAAGCCAGACTTTTCTTTATATTTTTCCCCTTTTTTCGTGCTTTTATCATTTCTCCTAATGGACTAAAGAAAGCAGGAATTGTTCTCTAAAATGTAGCATTTACTGGGACTTTGCTGGCAGTCCAATGGTAAAGACACCACACTGAAAATGCAGGGTCACAGGTTTGATTCTTGATCGGAGAACTAGGCTCCCACATTCTGTATGGTGCAGTGAAAAGACATTTTAAAAATATAGAATTTACTTATGGGAACCCTGTCTATAATAACTTCGCTTTACACCTAATCCAAATGTTCATCAGAAGGGGCTTGGTTAAACAGGCTATGTCATGTCCAAACAATGGGAAGCCAACTCTCATTTCAAAATATGAGGTTGCCCTACATGGAATGACATGGAAATGCCAAGTGCCAAGATATATTAGTGAATGAACATGAAACAATATGGGTAATGTGATCCACTTTTTCCTTCAAATTGTGTGTGTCTATATAGGCATAAAGAAACCTAAAAGCATAAGCACTAGACCTTGGAGGGAAGATGTAAAATTATGGAGGAATTTCACTCTCTATTTTTTATATTTTTGTATCATTTAAATGTTTTTAACAGTAAGTATGTATTAGCAATAATGTGAAAAAATACGAGTTGAAATATGTATATATCTTATGTACATATTATGAAGTTGCAAGTTGTACATATTATGTACATATTATGCAGGTTGCTCAGTGGTGTCTGACTCTTTGCAAGCCCACGGACCCATCAGGCCTCTCTGTCCATGAAATTCTCCCAGCAAGCCATGCCCTTCTCCAGGGGATCCTTGCAACCCAGGGATCAAACCTGGATCTCCTGCATTGCAGGCAGATTCTTTACTGTCTGAGCCACCGGGGAAGCCCATACATATTGTGAATATTTTCTAGTCATAATGTATGAAATATGAATATTAGAAATATAATGCATATATTATATATAAATAATATATAAGTATAGTTCCTTCTTTCTGTAATCTTTCCTCAATATCAGGAATAATTTAGATTTTTCTCTACCATAGATACACTATTTTTTCAACTAGGAGAATATTTGAAGATACAACTCAGTAGTCTTCCTTTAATCACAGCAACAGTATTGAACTATGATTCTGTGCCAAATACTGAGGTAAGTTTTAGACACATTATCTCATTTAATCTCTGGAATAATTATTTGGTATAAATATTGTTATCTACATTTTACATGTAAAGATAGTGAAACTTTAATTGGCAACGTTACTTGCTCAAGTCATAGTTGGGGTCCTTATCCCACACTTTTCCATTCTAAGGTCTATAACCTCACCCCCTGGAGTACACAGATCTTAAGCTTAATAAGTGTAATAAAAATAAAGACTATGACAATTCTCCAAAATGCAAGGCCATCATCTTTTCATGCTCCTCTTATACTTTTCTTTTTATCTACTTATTTGGCTGCGCTGATCTTCGTTGCTGCGCATGGGCTCTCTATAGTTGCAGGAGGTGGGGATACCCTCTAGTTGAGGTGCGTGGGCTTCTCATTGTGGTGGCTCCTCTCGTTGCCGAGCACGGGCTTTAGGATGCTGTAGCGGCACCTCGCTCCAGTCCTCCTGCCTGGAAAATCCCGCGGACGGAGGAGCCTGGTGGGCTGCAGTCCATGGGGTCGCTAAGAGTCAGACACGACTGAGCGACTTCACTTTCACTTTTCACTTTCTTGCATTGGAGAAGGAAATGGCAACCCACTCCAGTGTTCTTGCCTGGAGAATCCCAGGGATGGGAGAGCTTGGTGGGAGGCTGTCTATGGGGTCGCACAGGGTCGGACACGACTGAAGTGACTTAGCAGCAGCAGCAGCAGCAGGTGGCTCAGTAGTCATGGCACACGGGCTTTGTTGCCCCGAGGCATGTGGAATCTTCCCAGACCAGGGATCAAACCTAGGTCCCCAGCATTGGGAGGCAGATTCTTAACCACTGGACCATACCATGAAGTTCCACAGCACGAAGTCCCTCATGCTTCTTTTAAATAAGCCTAATAGATCTTCCCACTGTGTCGGAAGATCTCAAGACCACGCCCAGATTTGATCATTTGTTAGGAGGACTACAGCACTCAGCATACATTTGAACTTCTGGCCATGATTTATTACAGTGAAAGAAGGCAAAGCAAAATCAGCAAAAGAAAAAGGTACTTGAGGTGACGTCCAAAGGGACCAGGCACAAGCTTTCAGTCCTCTCTCAAGGCAGTCCCTTAGGATGCACCTACCCCCAGCAGCAAGCTGTGATGACACAGATGAACTGTTCCCAAACAAGAAAGCTTATTAGAGAGTCAGCACCCAGGGTTTTTATTGGAGGCCAATCACATAGGTACCCCCTGTTTGGTATGTAGCCAGATTCCAGACTCCCAGAAGAAAATCATGTGTTTGATGTAAACCATACTGTTAGTACAAATGGTTTGGGCTCAGTAAGCCTGTCTTACCAGTTAACCATGGGAACCCTTCCCAAATTTAAATTCCCAATTGCTAGCCAAGGGCCAGCCTTGTAAGTCAGCTTGTCCAAAGGTGCTGTTCAGATTTGTTAATTCTATTCTGCACAGCCATGAAACAATTAGGAGTCAAATGCACAACAAAAATAAAGTTACATCAGCAACCTCCAGTCTACTTTTGTGATGAAAATGGAGAAGCTGATCAATACCTCTTTTCAGGAAATCACATTTTCCCTCCAGAAACCTGCGGATACAGTGCAGAACCCTAGGGTGATAGGCCAGACAGCTCTTTGACATCCACTTTCTGTGGACAAAGGCATGGAAGTTCTTGTCCCTTTCTTCACTTTCCACATTTTTCTTCATCTTCCAAGAAATTTTAGAAAGAATTTTTCCTATGACTATAGCAGTACCCATTCAATTGCTCAATGTTGCAAAGAGGCGGACACGATTGAGTGACTGAACTGAACTGAACTGAACTGAAGGAAGGTCTTTGAAAAACGATTTGTTTTTGAGCTTCTCTGTCACTATTATAACCTCTTTGACAGCCACTTACAAATAAGATGATATATACAAAGAATGCAGGCTGAAAAAGAGCCTAGCCAAATACCTGTTCACTCAGAAGGTACTGTCCCTCCCAGGTTAGTTTGCCATACACACTAGGGAAACTCTAACTTTACTTTTAAGGTAACTTTTGCCCTATTTTTTTTAACATGAATTATTACACTTTATACATCCAGACACCCAAGATATTATGTATGGTGTCAATTAAGGATGTGCTATCTTATGTACGTCATGTGTTCAGAGTTCAGCAATTTGAGGATTGTCCAAACACTAGACCAATTTGTCCTGTCCAAATGGAGTTCTTTCCTTGTTTACAATTCAGTCTCCACCAAAAATGATGGAAATAGAGGGTTGGGAGACTGCTGTGCTTACAAAATCTGAGTTGAAAACTTTTAAATTCAGCTCAGTTCTGGTATCATTTATGCATGTCTTACTTAGATACATGGAAGGCTATATTTCCTTCTTCACCCTCAAACCAACTTGTTATAGCCATAACAAGTTAGATATTTGCCTCTTTGAGTTTGGAAATCATTGAAGTTACACATCTGCTAGTATATCCCTTCCAAGTGATATAACTCTGGATAACATAATATTTGCATAAAAATAAATAATACATTTGGGGGCTTTATGTGCTTTTATGGATTCCCCCAAAAGGAAATTTTAGCAAATATATTAGACAATATTCTTTCTCTCTGTTTTAAAGTGTGTATAATATATCTGTACTTGCATTGAATCAAAGATATTCAACTACATTCAATAGGTATGTAATTTCTACCTATGAGTAACTGGGAACTAGCATATCAAAAATCTTCCATAAAAACTTTGTCTACTGTTTTCTTGATTCATTCTGTGATCACGTAGTGCTTATGACATCTCTTTAACTAACTAATAGTTTATCTCCCCCTTTTTTATTTAGCACATCAGACCTTTGTCTGTCCTCTATCAAAATTCCCCTAACGGGACTTCCCTGGTGGTCCAGTGGTTAAGACTTTGAAGGTGGTGTGGGTTTGATCCCTGGTCACACAATTAAGATCCCACATGCCTTGCAGCCAAAAAAATCAAAACATAAAACTGAAGCGATATTGTAACAAATTCAATAAAGACTTTAAAAAGTAGTCCACAACAACAACAATAAACTCCCTATAAGCAATGACTATATTTTTATTAATCTCTGTATCGAGCCAGATGTGGGAAAGATAGCTGGTATTTATTAACGTTATTATTGACCGGGTGAATGGGTAAATAAATGAGTAGGTTGTAAATGCCTGAAGAATAGGAACTACCTATTCCAGTATCTCCCATGTAGTGTTTACTAGATAAATATCTGTGATCCTGAAGGGGAATTTGAGTACTGTTGCAAAACCAGACAAGTGGACGTGTCTTGCTGCTTCTCCAGAACTGAAAATTTGCAAGTAATACTCATTTCTTAGAGATACATGCCAAAAGATTTGTGAATGAAAAGAATTTGCTGTTTATGACTTGCTTCAAAATAATCAGGGAAAATGGAGCACAACACACAACTAAAACAAGATTAACCAAGAATTGATATAAAGTTGAAGTTTAGCATATTTTTGAAGGTTTTCATAATAAAGTTTCATAGTGAACTTTGCCTGAGATACAGCTAACATGTTTATGTATCCATTCCAGTTTGTTAATTTTCTTCTGGGAAAAAAAAAAGATTCTATTTACTGATTACCTAGATAGCAAATCTTTGTCAAGCTTTCTGGCAACTTTTTAACATCTTTATTTGGATAATTCCCCACCATTTGAATCCCTGACTTCCCAGCATAGAAACCAGAACTCACTTTTCCAGCCTCCTTTGTGGCTGGGATACACACACACACACACACACACTCACACACACACACACACACAGGACTTAGGATTTGTCAATCAGGAATTCCCATAAAATCACCAGTTCAGAAGAGTGACATGAATACGGAGATTCCAGAAAAAATTGTTTCTGATGAGAGTGGTGTGGAGGCATTCAGCCTGCAGAGGCAGAACTGACCAGGAGCCCAGAAGTTGCATCTTCTGTCCAGAACTGTGTCCAGTCTCTGAAGTGTTCAGGATTATTATCTGGGCATTGTTCCTGGTTCCTTAACCTCCATGTCTGACTCTCTGGCCCTCCTAGACACTAATATGTTTTAACAAATTTCTGTACTGCTTGCACTAACTAAAGTAAGTTTGCAACTAAATTCTCCAACTGAAATATCTACCTAATATTAGGTATTTGATATCTGGTATCTCATTGAAGCTGGAAGCAACCCATGGAGATTTGAAAAGAGGGCAGGGAAATATTATGAAAAACCTTGTTGGAATGTATCAGATATACAAAGGGAGCCCTTAAATGTCACTTAGAAAAGGAAGAGGGGGACCTATAAGATCAGTGGAGGATAGTTTGAATTTTCTCAGGACTTTTTCAACCAACATAGAGGAAGCAAAAAAGAATGGCAGCTGTGGCCAAGCACAATTATTATAGAATGCCTCTGCAAAGTATAAACAACCTACCTTTGGCTACCAATGGGCATGGTTAGCTCAGGTCCCTACCTCTCCCTAATGAGCAGTTTCTGTGTGAGCAGGCCCAGCCCACCTACGTAAAAATCTAGAGTCAACACTCCCCTTTCCCACGGTAGAAATACATCAACAGATCACTGTGGAAAGTCATACCAACCACCTACATTCATCAACCTTAAATGTAGATGAGCTTTCATTTTAAATGTAAATGAGCCCCTGTGGGAGGCAGAATAATGACTCCCAAACATATCTATGTTCTAATCCTCCTGGGGAACTATGAATATATTTGCTTCTATGGCAAAGGGAGGGCCTTCCCTGGTGACTCAGTGATAATCTGCTTGCCAATGCAGGAAACACTGGTTCAAAATCTGGATGAGGAAGATCCGCTGGATAAGGAAATGGCAACCCACTCCTGTATTCTTGCCTGGGAAATCCCATGGACAGAGGAGCCTGGTGGGCTANGGAACTATGAATATATTTGCTTCTATGGCAAAGGGAGGGCCTTCCCTGGTGACTCAGTGATAATCTGCTTGCCAATGCAGGAAACACTGGTTCAAAATCTGGATGAGGAAGATCCGCTGGATAAGGAAATGGCAACCCACTCCTGTATTCTTGCCTGGGAAATCCCATGGACAGAGGAGCCTGGTGGGCTACAGTCCATGGGGTCACAAAAGAGTTGGACACGACTTAACGACTGAACAACAACAAACGGCGAAAGGGAACTAAGGTTGCAAATGAAATTAAGGTCCATTGACCTTAAGACAGGGCAGTTATTCTAGACTGTCCAGGTGGGTTCAGCGGAATCACAAGGATCCATAAATATTGGAAGAGGGAGGCAGAAGGGGAGTCCAGAGTGATGGGATGCGAGGTGAACTTTACAAGCTGTTGGTGGCTTTGCTGAAAGAGGAAAGGGCCATGAGCCAAGAAATGTGGGGCAATCTCTGAAGCTAGAAAAAGCAAAGGAACAGGTTCTCTTCCAGAGCCTTAAGAAAGGAACACAGTCTTGCTAACAGCTGGATTTTATTCCAGGGAGCCTCATGTTGTACTTTTAACCTACGAAACTGTAAGATAGTAAATCCATGTTGTTTTAAGCTACTAAATTTGTGTTAACTTGTTACACCAACCAAAGAAATGTAATATACCCCCCGAGGATGATAACCATGAGTGTGGGAGACTGAGCGTGATCAATAAACAAATGCCAACTTGAAGAATTCTGATCTGAGAGATAGATATGTAAGAAGTGCCCCTGGATGGATGTTAGCATGGATACTAACAAACACAAAACCCAGCTAAGAAAAAAAACACAAAACCCAGCTAAGAAAAGATCTGGCATGGACACCTAACAGGTTATGAGATCTTAGATGACCAGCCTCTCTAAATAAAGTGAGGGCGACAGAGGATGAGACGGCTGGATGGCATCGCCAATGCAATGGCCGTGAACTTGGGCAAACTCTAGGAGATGGTGAGGGACAGGGAAGCCCGGCACACTGCAGCCCACAGGGTTGCGAAACATTGGATACAACTTGGTGACTCAACAACAGCAGTATCTGCTCTGGTTCATGCAGTGTGGACAGGATTAAATGAAGTGGTATAAAGGTCTATACAGAAAGAGTTCAGTTATTTTAAAATCATTATTGCTAGCTGTGACTGCACTAATGGGGGGGGGACCACCTAAGCCATAATAGACCTTCTGTCCATAATATCCAATTGACATCATCACAGTGGATACTGGACATTCAATAAATATTATTGAGGCTATACGGTACAATGTCTAAGAGCACTGGCAATAGGCTAAGACAGACCTGAATTCTGCCTCTGTGTGCCATTAGATGATTACTCAACCTCCTCATCTGTAAAATGTGAATAATGGAGTTATAAGAATGAAGATGAGATGATGTCAATAGAGCTTTTGGCACAAGGCCTAGGATCCACTGGGGACTCAGCTTAATGGTAGCACTCATTATTAATAATGAGCTCTTATTACAAGACATCTACTGCTTTTTTTTTTTCATCTACCACTTTTGAACACGTAAATAATTTTTACCCGTATTATTTCATTTGATTATCAAAGTCTCCCTTGGGAAGAAGCATAGCAAGTTTATATCCATTTTACATATATGAAAAATAATGCACAGAAAAGAAATCCACTTCTCTGGAGGGAATGGATACAAGGATATGTTTCACCTGAAAAGATTCAAAGGGAACTGCAATAGCTAAAATAATCCAGGAATGAATTTCCTATTGTTCACACGAATAATACTAAAAGACTAGGAGGAAATGAATAATAAACATAATAAAAATCTTTTATAATATCATTCATGCCTCTAGCATGCTACAGAAGGATTTTGGTAAAATTTTTTAAAGCCAGACTTAAGAAGTGGAACTAGTCTGTTTAGGCCTCAAGAGGTCAAATGAGGCAACAATTTTCTGGCAGAAGTCCTGTATTTGATGAGAGTTTAGATGACAAACCATGATGGAAACTATAAGAGGAGTTGCAGGCATTACAAAACCAACCTCTGTATGTGGTCTTCATTACCCGCAGGAAAAGCGAAGGAGGGAAATAAGATGGTTCGATTAGCGTGTTGCCCCTATAGCCAGGTCAGAGGACCGATTTACACGTCCAGACGGCTACGGACCTCCAGTAGAGTCTCCTCTGGCTTCCTCCTCCCCAGGCAGAGTTCACTATCTTTCGGGTCCTAAAGATGGCTTAAAACTCAACAGTCAAAAAATGAAGATCATGGCATCCAGTCCCATCACTTTAAGGCAACTAGATGGAATAAAAAGTGGAAACAGTGACAGACTTTATGTTCTTGGGCTCCAAAATCAATGCAGACAATGACTGCAGCCACGATATTAAAAGATGCCTGCTCCTTGGAAGAAAACTGTGACAAACGTAAACCTAAACCTCTGCTAAAAAGCAGAGGCATCACTTTGCCAACAAATGTCTGTATAGTCAAAGCTATGGCTTTTCCAGTAGTCATGTATGGATGTGAGAGTTGGACTGTAAAGAAGTCTGAGTGCCAAAGAGCTGATGTTTTCGAACTGTGGTGCTGGTGAAGACTCTTGAGAGTTCCTTGAACAGCAAGGAAATCAAACCAGTCAATCCTAAAGGAAATCAGTCCTGAATATTCATGGGAAGGACTGATTCTGAAGCTGAAGCTCCAATAATTTGGCCACGTGATGTGAAGAACTGACTCATTGGAAAACACTCTGATGCTGGGAAAGACTGAAGGCAGGAGAAGGGGATGACAGAGGATAAGATGGTTGGATGGCATCATTGACTCAATGGACATGAGTCTGAGCAAACTCTGGGAGATAGTGAAGGACAGGGAGTCCATGGGGTCACAAAGAGCTGGACGTGGCTGAGCAACTATACAACAACTTGCAGTAAGAAATTTGGAATGTGGTTCAATGGCTCCTCCCATGACCTCACAGGAAAGTTTCAGTGAGTTTCTTGCTTTTCTTCAGCTAGAAATAATATAAATGAAATAACAAGATAAGTTTTGCAAGAAAAGAATGAACTATGTTGGGAAGAAGTTACTTTTTCTAAGTTTTTTACCACCGAGATGGAAAATGGACATAGCGTATGTCAGCCACCTCCTGGATGTGATACTGATGATGTTTTCCTCCTTTATTTTCCTCTTTCTTCCCTGCTCTTTCCCTCTCTCTATTTCTTGTCTTCCTACCTTTCTTTTTTTCTAAAGATGGCTTAAAACTCAACAGTCAAAAAATGAAGATCATGGCATCCAGTCCCATCACTTTAAGGCAACTAGATGGAATAAAAAGTGGAAACAGTGACAGACTTTATGTTCTTGGGCTCCAAAATCAATGCAGACAATGACTGCAGCCACGATATTAAAAGATGCCTGCTCCTTGGAAGAAAACTGTGACAAACGTAAACCTAAACCTCTGCTAAAAAGCAGAGGCATCACTTTGCCAACAAATGTCTGTATAGTCAAAGCTATGGCTTTTCCAGTAGTCATGTATGGATGTGAGAGTTGGACTGTAAAGAAGTCTGAGTGCCAAAGAGCTGATGTTTTCGAACTGTGGTGCTGGTGAAGACTCTTGAGAGTTCCTTGAACAGCAAGGAAATCAAACCAGTCAATCCTAAAGGAAATCAGTCCTGAATATTCATGGGAAGGACTGATTCTGAAGCTGAAGCTCCAATAATTTGGCCACGTGATGTGAAGAACTGACTCATTGGAAAACACTCTGATGCTGGGAAAGACTGAAGGCAGGAGAAGGGGATGACAGAGGATAAGATGGTTGGATGGCATCATTGACTCAATGGACATGAGTCTGAGCAAACTCTGGGAGATAGTGAAGGACAGGGAGTCCATGGGGTCACAAAGAGCTGGACGTGGCTGAGCAACTATACAACAACTTGCAGTAAGAAATTTGGAATGTGGTTCAATGGCTCCTCCCATGACCTCACAGGAAAGTTTCAGTGAGTTTCTTGCTTTTCTTCAGCTAGAAATAATATAAATGAAATAACAAGATAAGTTTTGCAAGAAAAGAATGAACTATGTTGGGAAGAAGTTACTTTTTCTAAGTTTTTTACCACCGAGATGGAAAATGGACATAGCGTATGTCAGCCACCTCCTGGATGTGATACTGATGATGTTTTCCTCCTTTATTTTCCTCTTTCTTCCCTGCTCTTTCCCTCTCTCTATTTCTTGTCTTCCTACCTTTCTTTTTTCCTTTTTTTCCCTTGTCTTCCTTCCTCCCTTTCTCTCAGTTTCCTGAAAACCCAGGCCGTGGCAGTGAAAGCGCTGAGTCCTAATCACTGTACTGCCAGGGAATTCCCCTCCTTTCCTTTCTCAGTGAAGAAACTCAGCACTCTCTCAACCATTAGAACTCAGGTCAAGCCCAATCATCTTACGTGGGAAGTTTTTTTAGCACCTGGTGACTTAGCACACACGCATACATACATCTCTATTAGGTGTAAAGAATCTGCCTTCAGTGCAAAAGATGCAGGTTCAATCCCTGGAAAGGGAAATTGCCTGGAGCATGAACTGGCAACCATTCCAGTATTCTTGCCTGGGAAATCCCATGGACAGAGGAACCTGGTGGGCTACAGTCCATGAGGTCACAAAGAGCTGGACACAACTGAGCACCCATGCATGCATGCATGAAAGCAGTAATTGGCAAGACAATACTGTGCTGAATAGGAAATGGTAATGACCTAAAACATGAGTCAATTGGTCCAGCTGAGGAAATAAACCAGATGCTTTCTGGAGATCATGTAAGGTTCTTTCCATACTATAATAATGGAGACTCAGACAGGAGTAGGAAAAATGTAAACCTAGATTTTGAAGATGTCAAACATATGCAGCGTAATAAGGAATTTTTCTGAACTGACTTTCTGGTGAAGATGTTATCTGTTGACATTAAAGGAAATCCTGACTTAGGTCCAAGATTCTTTTGTTTTTTATTTTTAGTTGAAGGATAATTGCTTTATAGAATTTTGTTGTTCTTTGTCAAACCTCAGCATGAATCAGCCATAGGTACACACATATCCCCTCCCTCCTGAACTTCCCTCCTATCTCCCTCCCCATCCCACACCTCTAGGTTGACAGAGCCCCTGTCTGAGTTTCCTGAGCCACCCATCAAATTCCCATTGGCTATCTATTTTACACATGGTAATATAAGTTTCCATGTTACTCTCTCCATACATCTCACCCTCTCCTCCCCTCTCACCAGGTCCATAAGTCTATTCTCTATGTCTGTTTCTCCATTGCTGCCCTGTAAATAAATTCTTCAGTACCATTTTTCTAGATTCTGTCTATGCGCATTTGAATACAATATTTATCTTTCTCTTTCTGACTTACGTCACTCTTTATAATAGATTCTAGGTTCATCCACCTCATCAGATCTGACTCAAATACATTTCTTTTTATGGCTGAGTAATATATTCCATTGTGGAGAAGGCAATGGCATGCCACTCCAGTACTCTTGCCTGGAAAATCCCATGGATGGAGGAGCCTGGTAGGCTGCAGTCCATGGGGTCACTAAGAGTCGGACACAACTGAGCAACTTCACTTTCACTTTTCACTGTCATGCATTGGAGAAGGAAATGGCAACCCACTCCAGTGTTCTTGCCTGGAGAATCCCAGGGACGGGGGAGCCTGGTGGCCTGCCTTCTCTGGGGTTGCACAGAGTCGGACACGACTGAAGCGACTTAGCAGCAGCAGCAGCAATATTCCATTGTGTATATGTACCACAACTTCTTTATCCGTTCATCTGTCAATGGACATCTAGGTTGCTTCCATGTTCTATATTGTAAAGAGTGCTGCAGTGAACAATGGGATACACATGTCTTTTTCAATTTTGGTTTCCTCAGGGTATATGCCTAGGAGTGGGATTGCTGGATCATATGGTAGTTTTATTCCTGGATTTTTAAGGACTCTCCATACTGTCTTCTATAGTGTTGTACCAATTTATATTCCCACCAGTAGTGCAAGAGCATTACCTTTTCTCCACACCCTCTCCAGCATTTATTGTTTGTAGACTTTTTGATGATGGTCATTATATCTCACTGTGGTTTTGATTTGCCTTTCTCTAATAATGAGCAATGTTGAGCATCTTTTCATGTGTTTGTTAGCCATCTGTATGTCTTCTTTGGAGAAATGTCTGTTTAGGTCTTTTTCCCACTTTTTGATTGGGTTTATTTTTTTGGCTTTGAGTTGTATGAGCTGCTGGTATATTTTGGAAGCTAATCCTTTGTCAGTTGTTTCATTTGCTATTATGGTCTCCCATTCTGAGGGTTGTCTTTTCACCTTGCTTATAGTCCTTTGCTGTGCAAATGCTTTGAAGTTTAATCAGGTCCCACTTGTTTACTTTTGTTTTTATTTCCATTACTCTAGGAGGTGGGTCATAGAGGATCTTGCTGTGATTAATGTCATCAAATGTTCTGCCTATGTCTTCCTCTAAGAGTTTTATAGTTTCTGATCTTACATTTACGTCTTTAATCCATTTTGAGTTTATCTTTGTGTATGGTGTTAGGAAGTGTTCTAATTTCATTCTTTTACATATAGCTGTCCAGTTTTCCCAGCACCATTTATTGAAGAGGCTGTCTTTGCCCCATTGTATATTCTTGCCTCCTTTGTCAAAAATAAGGTACCCATAGGTGCATGGGTTTATTTCTGGGCTTTCTATCTTGTTCCATTGATGTATATTTTTGTTTTAGTGCCAGTACCATACTGTCTTGATGACCATAGCTTTGTAGTATAATCTGAAGTCAGGAAGGTTATTTCTCCAGCTCCATTCTTCTTTCTCAAGGCTGCTTTGGCTATTCAGGGTCTTTTGTGTTTCCATATGAATTCTGAAATTTTTTGTTCTAGTTCTGTGAAAAATGCCATTGGTAATTTGACAGGGATCACATTGAATCTGTAGATTGCATTTAGTAGTATAGTCATTTTCACAATATTGATTCTTCCTACCCAGGAACATGGAATATCTCTCCATCTGTTTATGTCATCTTTGATTTCTTTCATCAGTGTTTTATATAATTTTCTGTGTATAGTTCTTTTGTCTCCTTAGGTAAGTTTATCCCTGATATTTAATTCTTTTTGTTGCAATGGTGAATGGGATTGATTCCTTAATTTCTCTTTCTGATTTTTCATTGTTAGTATACAGAAATGCAAGTGATTTCTGTGTATTGATTTTGTATCCTACAACTTTGCTAAATTTACTGATTAGCTCTAGTAATTTTCTGATACTATATTTAGGGTTTTCTATGTACAGTATCATATCATCTGCCTACAGTGAGAGCTTTACTTCTTTTCTGATCTGGATTCCTTTTATTTCTTTTTCTTCTCTGATTGCTGTAGCTAGGACTTCCAGAACTATATTGAATAATAGTGGTGAACGTGGACACTTTTGTATTGTTCCTGATCTTACAGGGAATGCTTTCAGTTTTTCACCATTGAGAATAATGTTTGCTGTAGAGTTATCATATATGGCCTTTACTATGTTGAGGTAGTTTCCTTCTATGCTCATTTTTTTGAAGAGTTTTAATCATAAATGGGTGCTGAATTTTGTCAAAAGCTTTTTCTGCATCTATTGAGATGATCATATGGTTTTTATCTTTCAATTTGTTAATATGGTATATCATATTGATTGACTTGTGTATATTGAAGAATCCTTGCATTCCTGGAATAAACCCAACTTGATCATTGTGTATGAGCTTTCTGATGGGTCTTTTTTTGTATCCATTCAGGCAGTCCATGTCTTTTGGTTGGAGCATTTAATTCATTTACATTTAAAGTAATTATTGATATATGTGTTCCTATTGCCATTTTCTTAATTGTTTGGGGCTGATTTTGTAGATCTTTTTTCTTCTCTCGTATTTCTTGACTATATAAGTCCATTTACTTTGGCCACTTCATGAGAAGAGTTGACTCATTGGAAAAGACTCTGATGCTGGGAGGGATTGGGGGCAGGAGGAGAAGGGGACAACCGAGGATGAGATGGCTGGATGGCATCACGGACTCGATGGACGTGAGTCTGAGTGAATTCCAGGAGATGGTGATAAACAGGAAGGCCTGGCGTGCTGTGATTCATGGGGTCGCAAAGAATCGGACATGACTGAGCAACTGAACTGAACTGAACTGAGCATTTGTTTTAAAGCTGGTTTGGTAGTACTGAACGTTCTTAACTTTTTCTTGTCTGAAAAGCTTTCTATTTCTCTATTCAATTTTGAATGAGATCCTTGCCAGGTACAGTCATCTTGATTGTAAATTTTCCCCTTTGAGTACTTTAATATATCCTGCCATTCTCTTCTGGCCTGCAGAGTTTCTGCTGAACCATCAGCTGTTAAGCGTCTGGGGTTTCCCTTGTATGTTACTTGTTGCTTCTCCCTTGCTGCTTTTAATATTCTTTCTTTGTGTTTAGTCTTTGTTAGTTTGATTAGTATGTGTCCTGCTGTGTTTCTCCTTGGGTTTATCCTGTATGGGACTCTGTGTCTCTTGGACTTGATTGACTATTTCCATGTTCGGGAAATTTTGATCTCTTCAAAGATTATCTCATACACTTTGTTTTTCTCTTCTTCTTCTGGGACCCTATAATCTGATTGTTGGTGCATTTGATATTGTCCCAGAGGTCTCTGAGACTATCCTCAGTTCTTTTCATTCTTTTTACTTTATTCTGCTCTTCAGAAGTTATTTATACCATTTTCTCTTCCACCTCAATGATTCATTCTTCTGCTTCAGATATTCTGCTATTGATTCCTCCTAGAGATACCAAGGGAACATTTCATGCAAAGATGGGCTCGATAAAGGACAGAAATGGTATGGACCTAACAGAAGCAGAAGATATTAAGAAGAGGTGGCAAGAATACACAGAAGAACTGTACAAAAAAGAGCTTCATGTCCCAGATAATCACGATGGTGTGATCACTCACCTAGAGCCACACATCCTGGAATGTGAAGTCAAGTGGGCCTTAGAAAGCATCACTACAAACAAAGCTAGTGGAGGTGATGGAATCCCAGTTGAACTATTTCAAACCTTGAAAGATGATGGTGTGAAAGTGCTGCACTCAATATGCCAACAAATTTGGAAAACTCAGCAGTGGCCACAGGACTGGAAAAGGTCAGTTTTCATTCCAATCCCAAAGAAAGGCAATGCCAAAGAATGCACAAACCATTGCACAATTGCACTCATCTCACACACTAGTAAAGTAACACTCAAAATTCTCCAAGC
>SJYX01018606.1:120791-132645 GCA_006410675.1 Oreotragus oreotragus | reverse complement strand
AAGAAAATACAATTGTCATCATCACGAGTTTGAAAAAATTGCTCAAGGTGCTTAAATAAAGCTGGTACCAAAAGATCCTGTCTTCCCCCTTTGTTATCACCAAGGTAAGCATCGTCCAGAATGAGCTGAGAGCCCACCAAGGGTGACTCTACACACCAAGGGGGCTCCTGCACTGGCTCATCACTTGTTTGCCAGCATTTCAAAACAAAGCCCCAGAACTGAGCTCTCATCAGTCAGCCCCCCAGGCTGTCCTGCTCTATAAGCCCTTCCTGAGGTCCAGCCCCAGTGGATCCAGGGTATCCAAAGCGGGGATGGAGTCGGCAATTAAAGAGAGATTAATTAGAGATTTAAAGAGAGATTAGAGAAGAATAATGTAGTGAAAAAATAGAGGAGAAAAGAGGCTGTATTCCTTGGTTTACATAGAAAGCCAATAAAGCCCCGAGACAAGGGACTTGCACCGTCTATGTAGGCCACAGGCGCCCACTTGAACAGCGGAGGGTGCCCCACCTTGGGCTCCATCTCACGTGGGTCTTAGAAGCCCAGGCAAATAAGTAGACACGACGAGCCTCTATGCTCCAGATGGGAATTTAGCCCGAAAATGGAGAAAAGAACATGGGGGAGTCAAGGATCAGTGCAAGACCCACAACTTTATTTTCAAAAGCAGCTTATATACCCCAAGTTGTACATAAAGAAATAATGGAATATGCAGAGTTATGCAGGGGCAGCAGGCCTGACCGTTATTGAGACCAGGCTTTCTTTTTGCGTACCTTCCCATATACAAAAGGTCTCAGGTGATTTACATTCCCTGGTGGCTCAGATGGTAAAGCGTCTGTCTACAATGCAGGAGACCCAGGTTCGATCCCTGGGTTGGGAAGATCCCCTGGAGAAGGAAATGGCAATCCACTCCAGGACTATTGCCTGGAAAATCCCATGGACAGAAGAGCCTAGTAGGCTACAGCCCATGGGGTTGCAAAGAGTCGGACACGACTGAGCGACTTCACTTCACTTCACTTCTGGCCAAGAGGCCTGTGAACATTTTTATGGCTCTTTTCCTAGATAAATGTCTATCAACCAGAAAACTCATTTTCCCTTGAAGTATTTTTTCTTTAATCTGCATCACCCTCAAAGTACTAAATAAAGTTACATTCCTGTAGAACAAAGGTGCAGTGGGTTATAACAAAGAAAGTACTTAACTTAAAGATCTAATGTTGCTAATGCCAGGGCTACTACCTGTTTTTTCTACATACCAACTATATCAACAAATAAAAGATATGAAAACTTGGCAGCAAGTATTGGCTCAACAATGAAACCCTTAATCAGTCCTATTCTAATGATTTTGACTCCTTGGAAGGCCCTACATTCCTAGGATGTTTTAAGCTTCCTGTGCCTCTCGCGGTCGGGAGGCTGAAAACAATCACATGTGTAGCTGTAAGAGTCCAGATAAACCTGTCAGACAGGCTAGAAAGCCATCAGAGGGGTTTTAGGATTGAAACACTCTTATTATGCCCAGGAGACTTATTATCTAAAAGCTCTAAATTAGTTTTTTCTAAAAAAAGGTGGTGGGGGGACAGTCCCCTGTTAATGTCAGAGGAGTTGGTGAAAGGCATAATATAGTAAGGCAGACAGATTCTGGTTTTGGGGTAGATGCTCGAGTAGGTCCAGGGAGGTTCCCTCAAGATCCGACTCGCCTTTGCCTGTTGGGTCTCTTCCTCATGACCTATGACATGGGCGGAATTCCTCGTGCTAGCTTCCGGCAAGCCCTTAACCGTGGATCAGTGCTACACTCCTATTGCTCTGCTTCCAGAACTTACTGACAGCACTGCTGGGGAGAAGTACAGCCATGGGAATTAGTGTTTCTCATCAGTCAGTTCAGTTCAGTTGCTCAGTTGTGCCAGACTCTTCACGACCCTGTGGACTGCAGCATGCCAGGCTTCCCTGTCCATCACCAACTCACAGAGCTAGCTCAAACTCATGTCCATCGAGGCAGTGATGCCATCCAATCACCTCATTCTCTGTCATCCCCTTCTCCTCCCGCCTTCAATCTTTCCCAGCATCAGGGCCTTTTCTAAGGAGTCATTTCTTCGCATCAAGTAGCCAAAGTATTGGAGTTTCAGTTTCAGCATCAGTCCTTCCAATGAATATTCAGGGTTGATTTCCTTTAGGATTGACTGGTTTGATCTCCTTGAAGATCAAGGAACTCTCAAGAGTCTTCTCCTACACCACAGTTCAAAAGCATCAATTCTTCAGCGCTTAGCTTTCTTTATGGTCCATCTCTCACATTCATACATGACCACTGGAAAATCCATATCTTTGACTAGAACATTTGTTGGCAAAGTAATGTCTCTGCTTTTTAGTATGCTGTCTAGATTTCTCATAGCTTGTCTTCCAAGGAGAAAGGGTCTTTTAGTTTCATGGCAGGATTCTCAGTTCAGCTTGTCAGTCCCTTTCCCTAAGAATCTCTCTTTCCCTCTCTCTCCTTTTCTCTCTTTCTCTCTCCCTCTCCATCCCCCTCAAGTCAGTATCCCAAACCTTCTTCAGCTCTCTGTCTCTCCTAGAATATCTCAGTCCCACAGAAACTATTGAGTCCACAAATCTTCGTTTCCTCTCTCTCCCATCCCGCCCTGCATAAATACGCTGCAACCTGTACACGCTCATCTTCATTCTCACCTATTCTCACCTCCTGCCCCACGAATGATAAGAAATAAGGCAGCTGCCCTCCCATCTTCTCAAGGGTCTCCCAGCACTTCACTCCATGTCTCCATCTCCATCCACATCCCTATAAACACTCAATGCTAATGTAATGGGATAGAGAATAGTTGGATTCTCTTAGCAAATGGCCTGAAAGTTCCTGTTGAGAATTTGTTGGCAAAATCAGTGGATAAGCCCATAGTGGTTGCAGCTGAGACTTACAGGGGGTTGACTGTGGGAGCATTGCTCTTCTCTAGATGTGGAAAGTTGTTCCTTGCTCAAGGAAAAGGAGCAAGTTGGGGAGGGTGGAGGAGGAGTCAACTGGATGGCGGAAGGCACAGATTTGCAGTTAAGCCCTCTCTGGGAGCCCCTCCAATTTTCCTGTAAGTTTTTAAACTTATGACTTTTTGATGATATAGATTACTAGTAATGGGAATATGTGTTATCTCTTTCAAAACTAGAGAAAGGGCTAAGATTTCCATTGAGGTGACATGGGATAGACCTGAAACCACATGTATGGATGTGCAGGTGGACAGAAGCATGAAGGGACAAGCTCTCAGGTCACTGAAATCAGGGCAGGGAGCCCTGGGCCGTGGCTTTGGACCAGGTTTATCTAAATCTCTCAGAGGCTGGGAGTCCCAGGCGATGTTAACTTGTTGAAGTTTCTCCCATTCAAAACAAAAGCCTCTTCTCCCTGAGCCCTTTGTAGCTCCCTTCCTCATTCTCCTTCTCTCCTTATCCAGTCTTTTGGAGATATGGTCTATGTTTGTGATGGCAGCTTCACCATCTTCTGTTAACTTCTCAACCCTGTGCTCTCTGGAAATGTTCTAACCAAGGTTGTAGATGATGTCCTTGTGGAGAACATTCTCAATGCTTAGCTTACAGAACGTCTCTTTCACAGGAGGAACCATTGATAACTTTCTTGGTATCTTCTATCATTTTCTGACCTTTCCTCTGGTCACGGGCTGCTCTTCTTCTTTATAGGTTCAATGTTGGCCTTGGCGTCTGAGGGGCTGCAGTTCAGCCAGCACCCAGAAGGATTCTTATGTTGCTCATTAGTTGATGGGGAAGGAGTCTGTTGAATTGAATCTGACTACAATTGAGTCATAAAGTAAATTGTGTGAAAACGAAAGGAAAAGTTTGTGGAACCAAATAAGCATTAGAAAATGGGATCAAGAATATTATTTTCTAATATTTATTTTTATTATTTATTTATTTGGTTGCACCGTCTTAGTTGCAGCACGTGGGATCTTCATGGTGGCATGTTGGGTATTGAGTTTAGTTGCGATTCATGGGATCTAGTCCCCTGACCAGGGATCGAACCCAGGCCTCCTGCATTGGGAGTGCAGATTCTTAGCCCCTGGACCACCAGGGAAGTCCCCTGTTGAGGGTATTCTTGAGAATACTATTCTAAAAATGCAAGGACACAAAGTAGATATGGAACCAAAATTGCAATACATAGAGAGAAGGTGATATTGTGAGAGAGAAGATGCAAGTGTTCAGAGACAGGAGAAATAATGTTATAAAAATGAAACTGTGTTTGGATAATTTAACAGAAGGTAAAATAGCTGCTTGACAAGAAAGAAAACTAGGAAGCACTGTGCTATATAAATTCTATTTGGAATGTGTTATCCAGCCATTTATCATAACCCAGCAGGATCATTGAAGTACAAATGGTGTCCTTTTTATTAGCTCTGGTAGGCTTCAGCTTCAAAAAACATTCAGACTGTGTTTGCACTACATCCTAACAGGAAAATCAATCATTTCACTAGATGAACATTAGCAGTGAGACACAGTAGAGCTCCCAGGTGTAAAATGTACCTGGTTTGTTAGGCCAGATTTTCCTTCCCTGTAGATACATGACTCTTTTTTGGGGAAAGGTCTGTCCTTATTCGGCTTTCATTCATTTGACTACAGTAGTATTTCACTGCAATCCTATTTGTTCTCAGAATTTAGGGTAAAAAAAGTTCTATCCTGCGATATGTTCAAGAAAATGAATCCAAGAAACTGCCAGAAGAACTAAATGACATTTTCATACCTATTCTAAAGCCCCATGCTCTCCAGTATGGGTAGCCATAGCCAGTGTGTCTATTTAAATGTAAATTAATGAAACTTTAATAAAATTAAAAAATTCAGTTCCCCAGTTGCACCAGCCACCCTTCAAGTGTTCAGTTGTCACACGTGACTGCTTTATTGAAGAGTACAGATTTAGAGCATTTTATTATTGCAGAAAATTCTACTGGGCAGTATTGCCCTAGACACACAAACACGCACCATAGTTATCAATCAAGACAGCAGAGCCAAGAGATCCTGGACTCAGGAGAAGCACCACCACCCTGGTACCCCAGGTGGTAAAGCCAATGATACCAGGAGCAGCGGGGCACTAATGACTCTGGAGACACAAACAGCGATGGGGAGGGCACACTTCTGACAGAGGTGGTGGACTGTGGGAAGTGTTGACTCTCGATTATCAAGAGGCAGCGCAGGTAAGAGGTGCTGTAGCACCACCTGCTGGAAAACAAACGAAAGGCCTCTAATGGCACCCCACGCCAGTGTTCTCGCCTGGAAAATCCCATGGACGGAGGAGCCTGGTGGGCTACGGTCCATGGGGTCGCTAAGAGTCCGACACAACTGAGCGACTTCACTTTCACTTTTCACTTTCATTCACTGGAGAAGGAAATGGCAACCCATTCCAGTGTTCTTGGACACGGAATCCCAGGGACAGGGACACGGGAGCCTGGTGGGCTACCGTCTATGGGGCTGCACAGAGTCGGACACGTCTGAAGCGACGTAGCAGCAATGTTAAAAAATCTTTACCGCTACTGGTGAAGAACCTGCCTGCCAATGCAAGAAACATTTAGAAAGATGATAATGATGACTCTATATGTGAGACAGCAAAAGAGACGCAGATGTAAAGAACAGACTTTTGGACTCTGTGGGAGGTGAGGGTGGGAAGGTTTGAGAGAATAGCACTGTAACATGTATATTATCATATGTGAAGTAGATCACCAGTCCAGGTTCGATGCATGAGACAGGGCGCTCAGGGACAGTGCACTGGGAGGACCCTGAGGGAGGGGATGGGGCAGGAGGCGGGTAGGAGGTTCAGGATGGAGAACACATATACACCCATGGCTGATTCATGTGAATGTATGGCAAAAACCACTATAATATTGTAAAGTAATTAGCCCCCAATTAAAATAAATAAATTAATTAAACAACAACAACAAAAACCAAGTCAATTCACTGTGGTCTAGCAGGAAAAATACATCATTTTCTCTTTCTGTTAAGAAAGAAAGAGAAAAGTTCTTTAAAATGAGTGGCATTTCGTGCAGACAGGCACACAAACAGTAGCCTGTCATATATATATCACATCCCTTTGGCATCACTAGGCTTTATGTCTGTCAATTTTCAATCATAAGGAAAAAACGCAATAAATCTTTTTATACAAACCACAAAATGTGTAGAAGTGAGGGGAATAAAGCTGTTGAAATTTCAACAACAACAAAAGAATGCAAGAGATGCAGGTTTGAACCCTGGGTCGGGAAGATCCCCCTGGAGTAGGAAATGGCAACGAACTCCAGTATTCTTGCCTGGAGAATCCCATGGACAGAGGAGCCTGGAGGGCTATGGTCCATAGGGTCGCAGAGAGTGGGACACGACTGAAGCGTGCTTTTACTGCTGAGGCCTGGGTTGGAGAACTAAGATTCCACAAATTGCGCAGTGTGGCCAAAAAAAAAAAAAGAAAGGTATTCACTACTTCAAATGTGCTGGCAGAGAAACAACTCATCAAGCATCATGAAGAACTATAGTAAAAGTGTATCACAAAAAAAGAAAATCATTATCTTCCGGAAACCAGACTTAAGGTCACAGAATGTTGTGATCTATCTGAGAATTCAAAATAGCTGTCATGAAGAAACTCAACAAACTACAAGAAACTCAGGAAGGCAGTTCAGTGAGTGCAGAAATGAAATTAATGAACAGAAGAACTACTTTACCAAAGTGATTGAAACTAAAACAGAACCAAAAGAAATTCTGGAGTTGAACTCAACAAGATGAAAAATGCATTAGAAAGTTTTGGAAACAGAGCAGATGATATGGAAGAGAGAACTGGCAAGCTTGAAGATAGAAATCTAAAAATGATACAGGTAGAAAAGGAAAGAGAACCGAGATCTTAATAAGTAAGGAAATTCTATGGAAATGATACAACTCTTTTAGGGCGGTATTAAGATAATAGATACTCAGAAATGAGAGGGAGAAGGGTGCAGAGAATTTATTTAAAGAAATAATCGCTGAGGACTTGCCAAACCTAGAGAAGGAACAGGATATATAAGTTCATGAAGCTAAAAGAACAACTAGTTATCTCAATGCAAAAAGATCTTCTCCAAGACAAAGTATATCAAAACTGTCAAAAGTCAATGACTAAGAATGAATTTTAAAGGCAGCTAGGGAAAAGGGTGATAACCTACAGAGGAACCCCAATTAGGCTGTATGCAGATTTCTTAGCAGAAACTCTATAAGCCAGGAGAGGATGAAGTGACCTCAAAATACAGAAAGATCCTTGAAACCAAGGAACCCAAACCCAGGACAGAACAATTCCCTTGACTGCATCTAGTGGAGAATATGTACTTATCGCTAGAATGTGCTGCGTGTAATTTGTGATACATACATTCATGCTTGAGTTAAGAGTTTAGGAAATTGTACCTAGCTCTCCTCCCATGATATATGTTCAGTTACTGTCAGTGAATGGCAGTAACATAAAATTTATGAAATCCTGATTAAGGAGCACCCACCCCCTTCCTGGCGAGTGAGAATCATGACCTGCTCAGTGGACAGTGGTTGGAATTCTAGTGCCTAGAATGCAGACTAGTCAAACAGCGTAAACCCACTTCAGCACCTACTTAAATCAGAATCATCTGGGGAGCTTGTTAGACACACAAATCTTTGGGACCCATTCCACAGCCACTGACTCCATCCTTTAAAATGGATGACTCTGGGTTTAAGAATCTGCTTGTCAGCGACTTCCCCAGGTGGCTGAAAGACAAACAACCCCATGGGTAGGGCTTATATTTCATAACAAGTAAACAAGAGCATCCCCTCTAAAAAAGATCCTAGATTCCTGACCTTTCTAAAAGGGATGAGCAGGAGCATTTGCCCTGGATCTTGCCCTTAAGGCTCCAAGAGCCTCAGAGCTGATCTCTAAAGGTCTAGGTCTTAAGCTAGACCTTGGGTTTTCCCAAATAGATGGAAGAAGACATGCTTCCACCAGGACCTTGGGATGACCACATGGAGGGCCCAAGAGCTCCAGTCTTCAGATTTTAACTCCACCCCCACAAAGGAACTCCATGGCTAGAATGCTGGGGAGATGGCCTGGCCCTCCCCACCATCCTGCATGATGGGCATGCCCTCTGAGACTTTAAATACCCCCTCCAGACGTATTACTGAAAATGCTCAGGGATCGAAGGACCTACCTCAAATGCTGGGGAACAAGGCTTGCTATGGAGTTCTTTCTTCTTCTTTTTTTTTTTTTAAACTTATTTATTTGACTGTATCAGGTCTTAGTCATGGCACTCAGGAGTTTAGTTGCCACATATGGAGTCTAGTTCCCTGACCAGGGATCAAATCTGGGCCCCCTGCATTGTGGGGCTCCGAATCTTAGCCACTGGACCACCAAGGAATCTCTGGAGTTCATCCTTTAAAATGGATATGACAGGAGCATCTAATTGACTGCCTTTTCTATGTCCTTGAGGGAGCCACTGGCCTGCACCCCTCAGACGTCAGAAACCTCAAATGTGTGTTGAATGTTTTTATAGTAAAAAAAATAGTTAAGCCTCTTAGTTAAAAATAAACAGATAATAAACCAATGTTAGTTTCTTAGTTTTGACAAATACTCTATGTGTAGGATCAGGCCACCCAAGATGGCTGTTCTTTTGCTCTCTGTACATCCCTTGCCCAAGCAGCACCTGTTTCACCGACACTCCATTCACTTGACTGACCTTTCTACACACTTGTCCCAGTCCCAGCTAATGGCTATTCTAGCTGTAGGTCAGAGCTCTCCACTATGCTTATCAAAGGGGTGGTGAGGGGCGTGCCCCTCTGCTGGTTTCTCTGGTAACTGATGAGCCAAAATGACGTCAGTTCCCCCCATAACTGGTAACCTCCCCACCCGACACCAAGACGACTACTGCGTCTTGTCCAGCCATCTGCTACACACGATGGGGTATTGCTCCAGGACTTTGCTTCGGACGTGTAAGCTCCTCCATCCACTAAACCAGTGATGTCTCTGACGTTCACTCTGGGCTCTGTCTTTGATCTTGAAGTTGGGCAAGTACAGGGCTTGTAGGCCTGGGCTGGGGGGGTGGGGGTGCGTGGCAGCCCAACACCGTGGTAATGTAAGATGTCAACAGTGAGGGGAAATGGGTGAGAGGTATAGGAGAACTCTCTCCCTTTGCAGTTTTAAATTATTCTAAAATAAAAGTTTGTTAAAAATAGATGGAAACCACCTGCTAAAGCCTGCAGGGCTCCATTTGGGCCTGTCTTAGATCCCATCCCTTCTGCAGGGTCTGGCCTCCCTGACAGAGGCTCAGCTTACATGACCTGAAGATTCTCTCATTCCATCATCCCTTAGGATTGTGTCTCAGCTCTGCTCTCCTAGTGGGCTGGGTGGGACTTCTTATAAAAAACCTCTACTAAATCCTTGCTACCAGCCCATCCAAGCCACATCTAGCAGTTTCTTCCAACCCTGCACCGTAGCCCGATCTCCTGGGAAACCACTGTATTATTTCCATATAGCTGAGATCATAAGGTTGAAATGCTGTGGAATTAATTTGCCTGCATCTACGATTTGGCTTGAAATGTATTTCCTCTATTGATATTCCTTGCATATGTACCTCATATAAACCTTACATAAGACACTGTGAGTGGGAATGGAAAAGAAAGAAAATTGGGAGCGGTCATCAACTTTACTTGAAATACTTTTAAAGGGCATATTTTAACTTGTAGGGGGTGGCCAGGGATGAGAGTGGATTTTTTAAAATCATGCTCCAGCATGCTTATTTTAGGCAGTAACTCTTCAGAGGGACAATTTTTAAAAAATTTACAGTGAGCCTTGGGCCCTTTTGAAACTCCCAGTTAAAAGAATATGAAGGAAGTAGGGGGAAATGTTCTCTTTTTGAGGTATTCTGAATGGAATACATTGTGTGAGGCAAAAAGAAAACTTCATTTGGGTAAGATGCTAATTGTATTCTTCCTTATCACCCCGGAGAAGTTGACAACCTATATTTTACTCCTCAAAAAAAAAAAAAAAAAAGAAATGAAAAGGCTTAACTCATTCTGGTGCGGAACTCAGGACTGTCTAAAAGCACAGTAGAATGAAATATTTCCTTTTTATTTTCTCCTTTGAAAACATTAACCCATTGTTTATTCTAAAAGTGTGATGTGGCCTGCAGGATCCTGGAACAGTGACTGACCATTTATTTATCAGATACATTAAGCATGCAAAGCTAGGAACTGTTCTCGCCTGGAGCTTTGCAAGGTGCGGCCCTTGCAATGTTCCACCTAGAAGCATGGCATGTATTAACATACCTTCAGAATGAGGCAGTGGTTCTCAGCTGAGGGTAATTTTTCTTTCCACTCCCCCACCAGACATTTGGTCATGTCTGGAGGCAATTTTGATAGTCAAAGCTGCAGGTGGGGTGGGGATGGGGAATGAAGCTGCTGGCATCTAGTGTGTAGAGGTCTGGGATGCTGCTAAACAGCCTATCATGCATGAAACAGCCCCAGTGACAAAGTATGCCACCCACAATGTCAACAGTGCCAAGGCAGAGGTGGTGCAGTGGTGAAGAACCCACCTGACAAAGCCCAGAGACACAGGAGATGCGGGTTTGATCCCTGGGTCAGGAAGATATCCCTGGAGGAAATGGCAACCCTGTCCAGTATTCTTGCTGGGAAATTCCACAGACAGAGGAGCCTGGTGGGCTATAGTCCATGGGGTCAGAAAGAGTCAGACACAACTGAGCACTCACATGCACAGAGCAATGCAAAATTTCTTCAAAGTTGAAAAAATATTATAATTACATTACAGTGGTATTAGTCTAGAATTCTGAGTCAGATACTAGTCAGGTGCTCCAGAGGAGCAAAGACGGAAAGAAGATGTCCACTTGGGGTAATCAGAGAAGGTTTCAAGCCTTCAAGTGGATTTTCTGTGGTTCAGTTCAGTCGCTCAGTCACATCCGATTCTTTGCGACCCCATGAATCGCAGCACTCCAGGCCTTCCTGTCTATCACCAACTCCTGGAGTCCACCCAAACCCGTGTCCATTGAGTTGGTGATGCTATCCAACCATCTCATCCTCTGTTGTCCCCTTCTCCTCTTGCCCTCAATCTTTCCCAGCATTAGGGTCTTTTCCAATGAGTCAGCTCTTCGCATCAGATGGCCAAAGTATTGGAGTTTCAGCTTCAACATCGGTCCTTCTAATGAACACCCAGGACTGATCTTCTTTAGAATGGACTGGTTGGATCTTCTTGCACTCCAAGGGACTCTCAAGAGTCTTCTCCAACACCACAGTCCAAAAGGATCAATTCTTTGGCACTCAGCTTTCTTTATAGTCCAACTCTCACATCCATACATGACCACTGGAAAAACCATAGCCTTGACTAGATGGACCTTTGTTGACAAAGTAATGTCTCTGCTTTTTAATATGCTATCCAGGTTGGTCATAACTTTCCTTCCAAGGAGTAAGTGTCTTTTAATTTAATGGGTGCAATCACCATCTGCAGTGATTTTGGAGGCCCCAAAATTAAAGTCTGACACTGTTTCCACTGTTTCCCCATCTATTTCCCATGAAGTGATGGGACCAGATGCCATGATCTTAGTTTTCTGAATGTTGAGCTTTAAGCCAACTTTTTCGCTCTCCTCTTTCACGTTCATCAAGAGGCTCTTCAGTTCTTCACTTTCTACTGTAAGGGTGGTATCATCTGCATATCTGAGGTTACTGATATTTCTCCCAGCAATTTTGATTCCAGCTTGTGCTTCTTCCAGCCTAGTGTTTCTTATGATGTACTCGCATATAAGTTAAATAAGTAGGGTGACAATATATAGCCTTGATGTACTCCTTTTCCTATTTGGAACCAGTCTGTTGTTCCATGTCCAGTTCTAACTGTTGCTTCCTG
>SJYX01018606.1:84754-109254 GCA_006410675.1 Oreotragus oreotragus | reverse complement strand
GTATATATATATGTCCATATATATTTCCATATATATATCAAATATATATGTATCAATATCAAATATATATATATTTGGCTGGTTGAATTTTTTCTCTCATTCTGAACTGTCCATTTTCATTTGCACTAAAATTTCTTTCTTCTTTAAGAGAGGTGTAAGTTTCCAAACATTAGGATGCATATCTAACTGAGATTTGTATTGCGTTGTGAAAGTAGCTACATTACTGTTTGCTCTTCGTATATTGTCACATGTCCATTGAGAGGCATTCCAAAGTTTTATGAGTAGTGTGGGTTCATTCGATTCTGCACCTTTGAGGTTCTCAGCTTCTTTCTCCCTCAAAATAGTGTTTCAAAATAAACAAATTTTGGGGGGCAAACCATTAACATCTGCCTGTTCAATAAAGCTGTCAATTACATCCCTAACTGCAGAGGTGCTAATGCATTTCAACTAGCCGAAACTAAACTGTCAAACCAAACTGTTAATCACTTATTTAATCTTTTATGGCAAAATTGCCCTGTGGCAAATTAGTTACATGGCTGAAATGTTTGCTGCAAAAATGCTTGGGGCAAAGATGTCTACGGCAAAAATGCTTATGGGAAGGTACCTAGAACCACTTGATACGGTGTCCTCAGTCAATTGGCCTTCCCTCTAAGCACACTTGACACGTGTCTTCCAAGTGGTTTTTCTCGAACAGGATGGACTGACAGTATGTGTGACTCAGTCATGTCTGACTCTGCAACCACAACGGACTGTAACCCACCAGGCTCCTCTCTGTTGATGGGATTTCCCAGGCAAGAATACTGGAGAGGGTAGCCGTTTTCTTCTCCAGAGGATCTTCCTGACCCAGGGATCAAACCCAGGTCTCCTGAATTGCAGGCAGGTTCTTTACCATCTAAGCCACCAGGGAAGCCCATGGAATGAACAAGAGAATATGATCAATAGCTCTGGAGTCAAGTGTTCTGAGTTTGAATGGTTTTGTTGTTCAGTCGCTCAGTCTTGTCCGACTCTTTGTGACCACTGTGGACTGCAGCAGACCAGGCTTCCTCATCCTTCACTATCTCCCAGAATTTGCTCAAACTCATGTCCATTGAATTGGTGATGCCATCCAACCATCTCATCCTCTCTCGTTCCCTTCTCCTCCTGCCTTCAGTCTTTCCTAGCATTAACGTCTTTTCCAATGAGTTGGCTCTTCCCGTTGGGTGGCCAAACCACTGGAGCTTCAGCTTCAGTATCAGTCCTTCCAATGAATATTTAGAGTTGATTTCCTTTAGGATTAACTGGTTTGAGCTCCTTGGGGTCCAAAGGACTCTCGATAGTCTTACACAGCACCACAGTTCAAAAACATCAATTCTGCAGCACTCAGCCTTCTTTATGGTCCAGCTCTCATATCTGCACATGACCACTGGAAAAACCATAGCTTTGACTATACTGAACTCTGTCATCAAAGTAATGTCTCTGCTTTTTAAAACAGTGCCTAGGCTTGTCATAGCTTTTCTTCCAAGGAGCAAGTGTTTTTTAATTTCATCACTGCAGTCACCATCTGCAGTGATTTTGGAGCCCAAGAGAATAAAGTCTGTCACTGTTTACATTGTTTCCCTATCTATTTGCTATGAAGTGATGGGACCGGATGCCATGATCTTCACACTATGAAGCAACAGTTGAACATATACATTCTGCTAAGACAGAGCATTACTTAAGAAAGGCTGTTGATCTTTTATTTGTAAACACACAAGCCCAGGCTATGCTTCAGGAAAGTGTCATGTGGCCCATCTGAAATATAAGACCACATCAGTTTTTAAAATGCATTTTTTCCCAATAAAACTTTATTTACAAAAACAAACAATAAGCTGGATTTGGTTCATGAGCCATACTTGACTGACCCCTTCAACCCCCTACCAGTCTTAGATTCTCTTTGTTTACAAAATATTTCTCCAAAAGTATTCAATATTATTGTTTTTCCTACTAACTAAATCTTAATTATGTTCAAGTTTACCCTCCCTTAGTTTGCACCCATGAACTCCCTGATGTTCAAGCTGGTTTTAGAAAAGGCAGAGGAACCAGAGATCAAATTGCCAACATCCGCTGAATCATGGAAAAAGCAAGAGAGTTCCAGAAAAACCTCTTTCTGCTTTATTGACTATGCCAAAGCCTTTGACTGTGTGGATCACAGTAAACTGTAGAAAATTCTGAAAGAGATGGGAATACCAGACCACCTAACCTGCCTCTTGAGAAATCTGTACGCAGGTCAGGAAGCAACAGTTAGAACTAGACATGGAACAACAGATTGGTTCCAAATAGGAAAAGGAGTACATCAAGGCTGTATATTGTCACCCTACTTATTTAACTTATATGCAGAGTACATCATGAGAAACGCTGGACTGGAAGAAACACAAGCTGGAATCAAGATTGCCGGGAGAAATATCAATAACCTCAGATATGCAGATGACACCACCCTTATGGCAGAAAGTGAAGAGGAGCTAAAAAGCCTCTTGATGAAAGTGAAAGAGGAGAGTGAAAAAGTTGGCTTAAAGCTCAACATTCAGAAAACGAAGATCATGGCATCCGGTCCCATCACTTCATGGGAAATAGATGGGGAAACAGTGGAAACAGTGTCAGACTTTATTTTTTTGGGCTCCAAAATCACTGCAGATGGTGACTGCAGCCATGAAATTAAAAGACGCTTACTCCTTGGAAGAAAAGTTATGACCAACCTAGATAGTATATTCAAAAGCAGAGACATTACTTTGCTGACTAAGGTCCGCCTAGTCAAGGCTATGGTTTTTCCTGTGGTCATGTATGGATGTGAAAGTTGGACTGTGAAGAAAGCTGAGCGCTGAAGAATCAATGCTTTTGAACTGTGGTGTTGGAGAAGACTCTTGAGAGTCCCTTGGACTGCAAGGAGATCCAACCAGTCCATTCTGAAGGAGATCAGCCCTGGGATTTCTTTGAAAGGAATGATGCTAAAGCTGAAACTCCAGTACTTTGGCCACCTCATGCGAAGGGTTGACTCATTGGAAAAGACTCTTGCTGGGAGGGATTGGGGGCAGGAGGAGAAAGGGACGACCGAGGATGAGATGGCTGGATGGCATCACGGACTCGATGGACGTGAGTCTGAGTGAATTCCGGGAGATGGTGATGAACAGAGAGGCCTGGCGTGCTGTGATTCATGGGGTCGCAAAGAGTCGGACACGACTGAGCAACTGAACTGAACTGAGTTTGCACCCAGAGCACCATGATGAGAATTTGGGATCTTTCTAAATCTCCAAGCCACAGAAAATCTCTTGGCTTACTACCGTAGATGCTTGTCAGGTCCATTGTGCAGAATTCTGCATCATTAAAAAAATGCCTGATGCTTTCTTGGATGGGATCCAAGGCAAACATGCCTTAGAGTCTGCGGCTCCCTCCCCCCGCCCCGAGTCTCACAGCCTTCCGGATGCAACATCTTATTTTGCAGTCTTGGAGATAATTCTTGAAATATCTGTCACCTGAAGATATTCCCTGATCTGTCATATAAAGCAGTGTGTGCCTTGAGGAGAAGATCATTCCTTATTCATCTCAGCAGCCTTTGCAGATCAGAGTATACAGTACTGAGAATTCAGTAGGCGCTAAGTAACTGTGGGTTGATATTGAGCTAATTAGAGCAAGTATGTTTCAGGGCAGGAAAAATTAATGGACTGAAGAAATACTTTACTTCTCACATTTTGATTTTTAGAAGTGATTCTCATCGCCTTACTGTAGCTGAGAGTCAGTCCTGAGCACTAGTTGATCTCTTTCATGGCTGGGATGATTCCTACCAGTTAGAAAGCTTGTTAACCATTTGTGGAGCTTTGGATAAAGTTGTACATATTTCAAGTCAAATTTCTCCTAAATATTTTTGCCTGTGAATATTCCTCCCCCAACTCCTTCTTAAGTTTCAAATACTTCAAACTATTAATACCAACAAAGTTTAAATCAAGCTGTAAAACCATGGACTATAAAATAGCATTTGGAAAAGACAGGCTTCTCCATTTAGACATCAAAATAATGGAATTATTGAATAACATTCTAAATGGGAGTCATCACCTGTTGTAAATTAGATCACTTTAAGAAGTTTGCCAAACATCCCATTTAGTGGACTGGTCGAGAGGTAAATTAGATATGTGGCTAATTACTATGTTATCCTATGGCTGGAAAAAAGAAAAGCCGCGAGTGAGAGAACGTTACTGCCTATTGAATTAAAGGGAGAATCTAAAAAGCTAGGATATTCAATGCCAGTAGAGTTTCAGTAAAACTGGCATTCTCGGACACTGCTGACAGCAATAAAAATGATACATTTCTGGAAAGCAATTGGGGAAGCCACAAAAAGAGTTCCTAGCTTCTGATCCAGGCTTCTGGGAGTTTCTCCTGAGAAACTTATCCAAACATGAAGAAAAGTGATCTGCACGAACATGTCCGCTGAGTGCGATTTATACTGAAAGGAAATGAGAAGTGACAATACCACAGTGTTGAAGGAAGTCACAGGGTGTCTCCTCTGTGGAATGATGATTTTTAGAACAATTACGGAACCCATAGCAATATCCAAAAAACGCTTGGAGAATGTTGAATTAGAAAAAAAATTGTAGGGCCTTCCCTGGCAATCCAGTGGCTAAGACTTAGCACTTTCACTGCATGGGGCACAGGTTCGATCCTTTATTGGGGGAATTAAGATCTCACATGTGGCATGGTGCAGCCAAAAAAGAAAAGAAAACTGTAAAATATGAAGTCTCATAGTGGTATAGCCACAGCTATGTAACAAGGGCACATATTCCAAAAGGAGTAGCCGTGGCTACACCAAAAGTAGTGACAGTTGCTTTGTTAGAAATATAGCACTATGAGAATCTAGACAATTATAAGTATTTTCTATTTCTTGAATATTGTCTACTGTGGTTGCAGTTAATAACTTAAAAATATGAAATGAGATCTTCAGAGAAGGAAATTATCATTTCTTATTTCTTCTTCCAGTAAGTAACAAACTTAGATGTCAGTAAGATCTTCCTTAAATTCAACCAATATTTCTCAAGCCGTTGCTTCAGTATATATATGCTGCTGCTAAGTCACTTCAGTCGTGTTTGACTCTGTGCGACCCCACAGACAGCAGCCCACCAGGCTCCCCCGTCCCTGGGATTCTCCAGGCATGAACACTGGAATGGGTTGCCATTTCCTTCTCCAATGCATGAAAGTGAAAAGTGAAAGTGAAGTCACTCAGTCGTGTCCGACTCTTAGCGACCCCGTGGACTGCAGCCCACCAGGCTTCTCCGTCCATGGGATTTTCCGGGCAAGAGTACTGGAGCGGGTTGCCATTGCCTTCTCTGCAGTATATATATATATATATATATATATATATTTGAATTAAGATTTCCATCCTCTGTATTTGTTATCTTAGTCAAGAGCACTGTAGTTCCATCGTTAAATTGTTTCAGTTATTTGTATTTCTTTGAGGTTACATATACATGTATTTGGAACAGGAAGTTTAAACTAGAAATGTGTGTGTGTGTATACTCAGTCCCTCAGTCATGTCCAACTCTTTGTGACCCAATGGACCCTGCCAGGCTCCTCCGACCATGGAATTTTCCAGGCAAGAATACTGGAGAGGATTGCCATTTCCTTCTCCAGGGGATCTTCCTAACCCAGGGCTCAAATCCATATCTCTTGCTTGGCCAGTGGGTTCTTTACCACTGCACCATGTGGGAAGTCCACATATATGTATGTTTAATCTAATGAAAGACTTTCATTTTAAAATCTTATTCAACCATCCGCTGGTTTTGCTGCAATCAAATGGCTGTTCACCGTAATTCTAAAATTCCATGATTGTTCTCTACTCTCTTTCAGGGCTTATTATTCTAAAGAGGAAAGTATGAAATAGTTCCCTTCAAGAGTAAACCAGGGGCATGATCTTCCTTGTACTGGAGTGCCCTTTTTAATTCCAAGAAAAAGAAACTAATGTTACTTCAGCTTTCCTCATGTGAATTAAAAAAATTCAAACTTTTATGGTTGTACACAAGGATGTCACCAAGCTCCCTCTTGCCTTTTGAGTTGTGAAAACTTGAGCTATACTTGAGCAAAACTCAAATATCTAAGACTTATCCTTTGGGGACCTATCCCAATAGTGCCATTTGCTATGTTGTCCATGGATGTCTCTTCTGCTCCGCAGAAAAATGTGTCTGACAATGATGGTTCAAGATGTGTTCTTCAGTTGTCACATGTGCACTTACATTGTCTAGTTAAGAACCCAGGATCAAGTACTAGTTCTTTCACTTACTAAATGGATGTTTTATTCTTCAGTTCCTCAGTCATGTCCAAATCTTTGCAGCCCCATGGACTGTAGCCCGCCAGGCTTCTCTGTCCACAGTATTTCCCAGGCAAGAATATTGGAGTAGCTTGCCACTTCCTTGTCCAGAGGATCTTTCTGACCCAGGGATCAAACCCATGTCTCTTGCTTGGGGNTTCTATTTCTTGAATATTGTCTACTGTGGTTGCAGTTAATAACTTAAAAATATGAAATGAGATCTTCAGAGAAGGAAATTATCATTTCTTATTTCTTCTTCCAGTAAGTAACAAACTTAGATGTCAGTAAGATCTTCCTTAAATTCAACCAATATTTCTCAAGCCGTTGCTTCAGTATATATATGCTGCTGCTAAGTCACTTCAGTCGTGTTTGACTCTGTGCGACCCCACAGACAGCAGCCCACCAGGCTCCCCCGTCCCTGGGATTCTCCAGGCATGAACACTGGAATGGGTTGCCATTTCCTTCTCCAATGCATGAAAGTGAAAAGTGAAAGTGAAGTCACTCAGTCGTGTCCGACTCTTAGCGACCCCGTGGACTGCAGCCCACCAGGCTTCTCCGTCCATGGGATTTTCCGGGCAAGAGTACTGGAGCGGGTTGCCATTGCCTTCTCTGCAGTATATATATATATATATATATATATATATTTGAATTAAGATTTCCATCCTCTGTATTTGTTATCTTAGTCAAGAGCACTGTAGTTCCATCGTTAAATTGTTTCAGTTATTTGTATTTCTTTGAGGTTACATATACATGTATTTGGAACAGGAAGTTTAAACTAGAAATGTGTGTGTGTGTATACTCAGTCCCTCAGTCATGTCCAACTCTTTGTGACCCAATGGACCCTGCCAGGCTCCTCCGACCATGGAATTTTCCAGGCAAGAATACTGGAGAGGATTGCCATTTCCTTCTCCAGGGGATCTTCCTAACCCAGGGCTCAAATCCATATCTCTTGCTTGGCCAGTGGGTTCTTTACCACTGCACCATGTGGGAAGTCCACATATATGTATGTTTAATCTAATGAAAGACTTTCATTTTAAAATCTTATTCAACCATCCGCTGGTTTTGCTGCAATCAAATGGCTGTTCACCGTAATTCTAAAATTCCATGATTGTTCTCTACTCTCTTTCAGGGCTTATTATTCTAAAGAGGAAAGTATGAAATAGTTCCCTTCAAGAGTAAACCAGGGGCATGATCTTCCTTGTACTGGAGTGCCCTTTTTAATTCCAAGAAAAAGAAACTAATGTTACTTCAGCTTTCCTCATGTGAATTAAAAAAATTCAAACTTTTATGGTTGTACACAAGGATGTCACCAAGCTCCCTCTTGCCTTTTGAGTTGTGAAAACTTGAGCTATACTTGAGCAAAACTCAAATATCTAAGACTTATCCTTTGGGGACCTATCCCAATAGTGCCATTTGCTATGTTGTCCATGGATGTCTCTTCTGCTCTGCAGAAAAATGTGTCTGACAATGATGGTTCAAGATGTGTTCTTCAGTTGTCACATGTGCACTTACATTGTCTAGTTAAGAACCCAGGATCAAGTACTAGTTCTTTCACTTACTAAATGGATGTTTTATTCTTCAGTTCCTCAGTCATGTCCAAATCTTTGCAGCCCCATGGACTGTAGCCCGCCAGGCTTCTCTGTCCACAGTATTTCCCAGGCAAGAATATTGGAGTAGGTTGCCACTTCCTTGTCCAGAGGATCTTTCTGACCCAGGGATCAAACCCATGTCTCTTGCTTGGGGAGGCAGGTTCTTTACCATTGAGCTACTTAAAAGCCAAATAGATGTATACCCTTCATCAAACAAAACAAAAAGCTCTCATTTCCCTTCTCTTGTGAGTCAAAATGAATAGATTACCTAAGGAAAACAAAGATTACCTAATGAGGGTGAATTTTTTTAAGTGTGATAATAGGTTTTGGTACTTTAAAAAAAAAGCTTATGATGAAGTGTCCTATGTAAAATGTATTATGTTAATCCTATGTCTATATTAGTGTGTGTATCCAAGACATGAATAAGATGATGATGGCTATACAATCGTCAGGGACATATGCTGGTTCAGCCTCCCTATGAAGGAGCCACAGGTCTTAAATATCTTAGCAGTTGCTGGCTATGAGTCTGTGGGGTCACAGAAACTGTGCGGTCAGTTGTGCTTTGTTTCTGACTGTGGTGAATCTCTGTGGCTGTGTGCGGGCTTTCTCTGCTTGCAGTGAACACGGGCTACCCTTCACTGGGTATTCTCATTGCGGTGGCTGCGCTTGCTGCAGCGGATGGGCTCTAGGGCTCGCGGGCTCCAATAGCTGGAGTGCAGGGGCTCAGTAGCTGCAGCTCCTTAGCTCCAGTGTGGATTCAGCAGTGGTGGTGCACAGGCTTAACTGCTCCACAGCAGGTGGGGTCTTTCTGGTGCAGGGATCAAACCTGTGTCCCCTGCATTCGCAGGTAGACTCGCAACCACTGGGCCACCAGGGAAGCCCTGAAGGGTCTTTATCTCATTTCCTTCTTGAATGGTATTTATAAAGTTATAAGGACACTTAGCCTAGAGAATCTCAACTATCACCCAGTGAATAGATATTAAGTATATTAACATCTTGATCCCCTTAGCTCTCAGGGCAGCTAGGCAGGGCCTGGGGTTGTGCTGGAGGCCCCAGAAAGACCCCTTTCTGTTGAGAGCTGGCTTATCTGTTCATGCCAGAGTGCTGGACAAACACAGTCATTTTCTGTGTGTGCATATCAGGAAAAGGGTCAGGAAGCCTGTGATAAGCTCAGTCTCATTGGAGGTCATTTGTGCATTTAAGTGATACACTTCTGTGACTTGGCTTGACTCTGTATTAGTTCCCTTTCTAGCTGTCCCTACTTTGTTGCTCCAAATTATTTATTCTTTTTCGCACAAACACTGCTGCCTTTTCTAAATGTGGGGTGTCCAAGGACTGGAGCATCCGTTAAGAAGCAGCAAGTTTCCTGGAAATGTCTGAATCTGCCTGGAGGCATCATAAAACGACCTTAGATCTATGATCTAGAGCTAGACGAGACAAGAAGGAAAAGCTGAATCCACACCAATTTCATTTAGGAAACGTGGAAATTTTTCAGGAGAAAATTAAGCTAATCAAATAATAAAACAATCTCAATGGACTTGCCCAATTGAACCAGGCTTGACATTGTATAAAGCGTCCCTTGGTCTCTGTGGACTTGGAATGTGAGTGGATCCCAGAGAGACGACAAAATTCAATCACTAACTTATGTAACCTTCACAGTGTCCAGCATGTAATCAAAGATTTTCAGGCAAAGAAGCAAGAGAATGTGACCAAAAAAGCAGTAATCAAAAGAAAAGTGTGCGTGTGTGTGTGTGCACGTGTCACAAGTGCATCTAACCAAAACAGAAACAACAAAAAAGCAAGCAAATGATGAATCTCATATTTAGCATCAAGCTATCCTTTGAGAGAAAGGCAGCAAGATGGGATAAGAAAGGAACACGAAGGCAGATATAGTTACTGGTTGTATTCTGGCCCTGGGTTGGATTATGTTCATCATTTTATTAAATAAATGATGCTATGAATGGATCAGTGATGATGGTATATATTCAACCAGAAGTTATGATTAACCTAATTCTATGCACTTGAAGCCCAGTGAGGGAAGTAAAACAGTAGGAAAAGAAAACGACACAGGATGTATGAAGAGTTTAGGGCAGGAAATGATATAACTTTCTAGAAAATAAAAAAGGTCAATCTGATTGATACATTGAATAGCAACAAGATATGTCTCACAAGATACATTCTCATTGACAGAAGGATGTGTTTAAACAAGAATTCAGTCCAGTTAGACAAGAATGGTCATTTATGGCATCATGATGTGAAGTACAACAGTCATAAGATCTGGAATGTTTAGCCCATTTATAGCAGGGCTGGGCAGGGGGCAGAAAGAACACATCGCAGCACTCCTCGACTGTCAGTCCCCGTCCCCTTCATAACTATAAAGTTCTGTACAAGGCCGTAGATGTGAGTATTTGCTTTTCATACAGAGAAATCACATAGAACAAGAATGATATTGTGAAAGAACCCTTAAATGAGAGTTCTAGCTCTGCTGAGTGATTTTAAGCAAATTGTTCTCACTCAGTTATTGTTATCTGTAATAACTGCAGTTGGAATATTGGCACTTTTCAAATTGAGTTCCACAGAAGGCTAGCATTCCTTGAGATATTAACGGGAGCTTAATGTGAAAGACTTCTGTAGTCAAGTATGTTTGGGAAGTGCTGGATTCTATATTCCCTCTTTTAGAAAGCCGTCAGGCACAGCAGCATATTAATTACTCTGAGAAGTTCTACAGCGAGGAAACCAATGAAACTTCATTTATTTGCACCGTTTCTGAAACGTGTTTGCCTACGAAACATTCTTTTATCACCATCTTTCGAAACAGGACTTAAAAACTAGTCAGAACTTCTCAGGTTCTTTTCAGTGCTGAAACTAGATTTTTTCTGAAATCTATACAGTGTAAAGACTACCCTGGTGGCTCAGACGGTAAAGCGTCTGTCTACAATGCGGGAGACCTGGGTTGGGAAGCTCCCCTGGAGAAGGAAATGGCAATCCACTCCAGCACTACTGCCTGGAAAATCCCATGGGCAGAGGAGCTTGGTAGGCTACAGTCCGTGGGGTCACCAAGAGTCGGACACGACTGAGTGACTTCACTCACTATACAGTGTAAATGGCAGAGCTGGATTTAAACATAAGAGTGAGACTCAAGTGATAAGCTCGGTGGAAGCAATGAAAGAAGTGTGTATATAAGCACAGCAGTGGCACAGATGATGGAGTGAACAGTTGCAATAGTACCATGGCTTGTGTGGAGGTGGCCTCCATATTCTTTCTGAGTTTGGTTATTTGCAGAGTTAAAATACAGAACTTGAGAACTTTTACTGACCAAAATTCTCCTGGAATCTCCCAGAATTTGTTTCACAAATTTTGAGTGTCTACTATGTGTCAGGCATTGCTCTAGACACCAGCATGATACATGGCACTAGTGTGTGTCAGAATCACTTGTGCCCAGAAAAAAAACCGTAATTCAAAACGACACATAATCCCCAGTGTCCATTGCAGCACTATTAGAATAGCCAGGACATGGAAGTGGCCTAAATGTCCCTTGACAGATGAATGGATAACGATGTGGTACGTGTTTACAAAGAAATATTATTCAACCATAAAGAGGAACAAAATCAGGTCACTTGCAGAGATATGGATAGACCTAGAGACTGTCATATAGAGTAAAGTAAGTCAGAAAGAGAAAAACAAATATCACACATTAATGCATATATGTGGAATCTAGAAAAATGGCGTAGACGATCTTATTTGCAAAGCAGAAATAGAGACACAGACCTAGAGAACAAATGTCTGGAGACCAAGGGGAACTGGGGGAATGGAAGGAATTGGAAGACAGGGATTGGAATATATACACTGTTAATACATTGTTGATACTATATAAAATGGATATAGCACAGGAAAATACCCGATGCTCTATGGTGACCTAAATGGGAAGGAAATTCAAGAAAGAGGGATATATGTATATGTGCAGTAGAAACTAACACAACATTGTAAAGCAACTATACTCCAATAAAAATTGATTAAAAAATAAAAAGAATCACGTGCCTGTAGCGCAATTGGAGAAAGAGCAATTCAGCTAGTCACCAGCAGATGGCAGTAGTAGTCAGCTGTTTAAGCAGTATATCGGCTTTAGGAATAAACGGAAATAACCACCTTCTTAATAATAATTAACCACCTTCTTAACCCAGCCTGTAAATCAAAACTTCTCTGTGGTGTTGATGTGTGACCTTGGGACACATCAACACATTTAACCTCTCTGGGGTGAAGTTTCCCTATATGAATAAGAGAGTGAGTAAAAAATGTTTTGAGGATTGGATGAGAAGATTTGAATTGCTCAGCATGAAGGAAGTGTGAGGGGAAAAACACTGACTGAAACTGCCCACCCTGGCCAGGCATCACAGTAACCCTATGCGTGAGTTATTTTACAACAGGAAGCCCTGGTAAGGAACACCGAACTAACAAGCCACCACCAACTGAAGAATTCAGGAAAGGACAAAAGGAAATGCCACGTGTCCTGTCACCTCCTAGAATCCTTCTCTCAGGAAATCATCTTGGCTGAGCAATGCATGTGCACCAGGAAGGACCCTGAGTCAGAATGATTAATCAGAAACAACCCAGAAACTATTAATAATCACATCACCGTAAAATCCGAGACTATAAACCTCTTGCTAGAGCAGTCCTCCTGGGTTCCCTTACCCTCCTGCTCTCCACCTGGGCGCCCGTTCCCAGTAAAGCCTCTTGCTTTGTCAGCACGTGTGTCTCCTAGGACAAATTATTTCCAAATGTCAGACAAGAGCCCACTTTCAGGCCCTGAGGAGTGTCCCCCACTTCCTGCAACAGTTCAGTCGTTCAGTTGTGTCTGACTCTTTGCAACCCCAGGGACTGCAGCACACCAGGCTTCCCTGTCCATCACCAACTCCTGGAGCTTACTCATACTCATGTCCATTGAGTCGATGATGCCATCCAACCATCTCCTCCACTGTTATCCCCTTCTCCTCCTGCCTTCAATCTTTCCCAACATCGGGGTCTTTCAAATGAGTCAGTTCTTCACATCCGGTGGCCAAAGTATTGGAGCTTCAGCTTCAGCATCAGTCCTTCCAGTGAATATTCAGGACTGATTTCCTTTAGGATGGACTGGTTGAATCTCCTTATAGTCCAAGGGACTCTCAAGAGTCTTCTCCAACACCACAATTTAAAAGCATCAACTCTTTGGCACTCAGCTTTTTTTATAGTCCAACTCTCACATCTGTACATGACTACTGGAAAAACCATAGCCTTGACTAGATGGACTTTTGTTGACAAAGTAAAGTCTCTGCTTTTTAATACATTGTCTAGGTTGGTTGCTTTTCTTCCAAGGAGCAAGCGTCTTTTAATTTCATGGCTGCAGTTATCATCTGCAGTGATTTTGGAGCCCAAGAAAATAAAATCGCTCACTGTTTCCATTGTGTCTCCATCTATTCGCCATGACGGAATTGGATTCCATGATCTTATTTTTTCTGAATGTTGAGTTTTAACTTCCTTCAACAGAAGGACTCATAAAAGTATTTATTCAGTATGGACTATGCTGTTTTTGCACCACTTGACAAAATGTTGATTTATAAAATCAGATGGTTAAAAGAGGTATTTCTCCATAGAGCAATAATAATATTAACAACAGAAATTTTAACAATGGAGAAATAGGAGATAAAAATAACTAAAGATGTAACGGCGGGGGGTGCAAAACACACTTAACGTAATCATTTGAAAGAAAGCCAGAAAGTGGGCAGTTACTCTAAAAGTTAGCTGGGAGGAAAGCTGCCCTGGGTTTCCGTTGCCCCCTGAGGCTTTCCCTACTTGCCCTGCACAGGCCTCTCACAGCAGTGGTCTCTTGTTGCAGAGACTAGGCTCCAGGGCGCTCGGACTTGAGAAGCTGCAGCTCACGGGCTCAGTAGCTGTGGCACAGGGGCCCAGTTGGCCCGAGCCGTGTGAAATCTTCCCCGGGCCAGGGATCAAACCCGTGTCCCCTGCACTGGCAGACAGATTCTTCTCCACTCGACCACCTTGGTCTCTTGTTGCAGAGACTAGGCTCCAGGGCGCTCGGACTTGAGAAGCTGCAGCTCACGGGCTCAGTAGCTGTGGCACAGGGGCCCAGTTGGCCCAAGCCGTGTGAAATCTTCCCCGGGCCAGGGATCAAACCCGTGTCCCCTGCACTGGCAGACAGATTCTTCTCCACTCGACCACCAGGGAAGTCCGGGCGGATTTAGTTGCTGCTTTTCTCATAGAGAACTTTTAGAGTACCTTGGTTGTCTGATAACTCCTCAGTTGTAAGAACTCAAGGCTGCGTGAGGCCGCCTGTGTGCTCAGTTGTGTCCGACACTTGGCGGTCCTACAGCTGTAGCCTACCACGGTCCTCTGGCTATGGGATTTTCCAGGCAAGAATACTGGAATGGGTTGCCATTTCCTCCTCCAGAACTCAAAGGAGCTGTGGATTACTTGTAGATTGCCTATTTATCTGAGGAGGCAGGAGGTAGTTGGCTTGCTAATGGAGCTGCTACCTAGATAGCCAAGGGAACCCCAGGGCTATTAGAAAGTGAAAGGGTTGACTTAAGCTTTTTGTTCCCTGGACAAAGGAGACAATTGTTTCAAGACCTCTGGACCTCTGGAATGACTCAGTTAAAAGGAGCCGGAATTCAGAATTTAAAAGCCTTAGAGTCAGCTTACTGCATTTCTAGAAAAGATGTGGGTGAGAAAAACTGGGGAATGAAGTCGGGTTTGAAGAGTGTGTAGGAGGGGATCCTTTCATATGCTTTTGAGAACTGCTTAAACAGCAAATGTTCCCCCAAACAGGAACAGCTATTTCTAGAGATAATCCAGATATGCAAAGAGAGGTGTTTATTGAATGAATTCATCCATATGGAAATGATTAAGATGCTACTGACAGAGATGATTTCCTTACAATCTCAAGAGTTCAATTAAAGAGGCAAACTGTATTTCTCCTTGCAACCCAAAATGTCCCATATTTTTTCTCACAGCAAGATTATTTGGGGAGGGAAATCACAGCCTGAACTGATAAGCCACTGAGCAACAATAGTCTCATTTTTATGAAAATTCACATGATGAAGCTGAACAAGTGGAAAATAGAATATAAACAATGCTGATGAACTATGTCAAGGACTTAGCATCATTAAGGGGCAGTTATTAGTACTGGTATTATCCTTTTTTGAAAGCAGACTTTATTATTATTTTTTAATAACAGTGTTAGATTCACTGCAAAATTGCGTGGAAGGCATGGAGATTTCCCACATATTCCCTGCCCCTACATATGCACAGCCCTTCCCATTATCAGTGTCCAGTGCCGGAGTGGTAATTTGTTACAATTTATGAACCACCACAGACACATCATTGTCACCCAAGGTAACAGGGTTTACCTTAGAGTTCACTTTTGGTGTTCTAAGGATTTGGGCAAAGACATGATTAAATGTATCTACCATTATAGTATCAAATGGCTGAAAAATCCTTTGAACTCTTATGCATCTCTCGTTATTGTTGAGTTGCTAAGTCTAACTCTGCTACCCATAGACTGTAGCCCACCAGGCCCCTCTGTCCTGGGTTTTCCAGGCAAGGTTACTGGAGTGGGTTGCCATTTCCTTCTCCAGGACATCTTCCCAACCTCCCCGCTCTCAAACCCCTGGCCACCATTGAGTTTCACTGTCTCCACAGGGTTGCCTTTTCCAGAATGCCATATGGTTGGAAATAGAAAATATGCAGCCTTTCTGACTGGCGTCTTTCATTTGGTAATATGCATTTAAGATTGCTCCATGTTCTTTATGGCTTGTTAACTCATTTCTTTATAGTGCTGAATTCCATCATCCAGACGTGGTAGCTTATTTATCCATTCATGTACTGAAGGACATCTTGGTGGCTAGATTTTTTTTTTTTTTTTTTTTTGCTGTACCACACAGCATTTGAAATAGTTCCTGACCATTGAAAATGTGTCCAGAGTACGGAGTCTTAACCATTGGACCACCAGGGAAGTCCATTTTTTTTTAATTAAAATAATTTGGAAGAAAAAGTCACAAACGATCTTTTCTTTTAACTTATTTCTTACTTTCAGTTCAAAGACCCCTTCTTGAAACACTTCTTGATATCAAGTTATCTCCAGAAGATATAAGCAAAATAAAGGCCAAGCCCGAGTACATAGATATTTATTGAAAAGAAAAGGAATATGAAAAATACTGAAATTCACTGCTAAAAACAGTTTGGTATCCTTACTTGACTTTGTGATGGACCAGTATGCCAGGAAAGATATCAATCAGATATGCAGATGACACCACCCTAATGTCAGAAAGCAAAGAGAAACTAAAGAGCCTCTTGATGAAAGTGAAAGAGGAAGGTGAAGAAGCTGACTTAAAACTCAGCATTAAAAAAATGAAGATCATGGCATCCTGTCCCATCACTGCATGGCAAATAGACTGGAAAAAGTGGAAACAGTGACAGACTTAATTTTCTTGGGCTCCAAAACCACTGTGGATGGTGATTGCAACCATGACATTCAAAGACACTTGCTCCTTGAAAGAAAAGCCATAACAAACCTAGACAGCGTATTACAAAGCAGAGACATCACTTTGCTGACAAAAGTCTGTATAGTTAAAGCTATGGTTTTTCCAGTAGTCATGTACGGGTGTGAGAGCTGGACCATAATGAAGGCTGAGCACCAAAGAATTGATGCTTTTGAACTGTGGTGTTGGAGAAGACTCTTGAGGGTCCCTTGAACTGCCAGGAGATCAAACCAGTAAATCCTACAGGAAATCAACCCTGAAATATTCTTTAAAAGGACAGATGCTGAAGTTCCAATAGTTTGGCCACCTGATGTGAAGAGCCGTCTCATTGGAAAAGACCCTGATGCTGAGAAAGGTTGAGGGCGGGAGGAGAAGGAGGTGACAGAGGGTTGAGATGGCTGGATGGCATCATCGACTCAATAGACATGATTTGAGGAAACTCCAGGAGATAGTGAAGGACAGGGAAGCCTGGCGTGCTGCAGTCCATGGGGTCCCAAAGAGTCGGACAGGACTGACCAACTGAACAACAACAATACGCTAAAAATATGGCCCCCCACACCCCTAAGCTCAGTAAACAAGGCAAGGTAAAACAGAACAAAACCAAGTGGAGCCCACCAGTCTGCATCTGCAACATCGTTGGTTAAAATTTCCTCCTAACTATTTTTCTCCAAGTTTAATTCCAGCTTTATTGTGGTAGCAGAATTCTAAAATTACCCCAAATGACCCCTCCCCTTGTACATTCTCTGCCCTGGATTGTGGAAGGGTCCTGAGATATGATGGGACATCACTGCCATTATTGGGGTATGTTATACAGCACAGCTGGCTGAAGAAAAGGGCACTGCATTTGGTGGGCTTGATCTAATCAGGTGAGCTCTTAAAAGGAACAGGCCTCTGGGGACACAGGAGATTAGCAACATGAGAGGGGTTCAGTGCCAGTGATTTTAGCTTGGCCAGCACTGAGATGGAGATGTAGTAGGGGGCACCTGCCAAGGAATGTGAACAGCTTCTAGGAGATGAGAATGGGCCCTGGCTGATGCAACTTCTCTAGAAATGAAGACATGGGTTCTACAGCTGCCAGAAACTAATTTCTGCCAACATCCTGACTGTGCTTGGAAGCAAATCTTCCCAAGAACCTCCAGCTTTCATTTCTCCAGAAATGAAAATTCCTAGTAGTATATTTTAAAATTCTGAGAGCTCTTTTATCTTCTCTGATTTCCAAAATGGAATCTCCATGGACTCTTTAAATTTTCATAGATGCAGTGATTTTTAAAAATATCTCTGATGATGTAATTAATAGATAGTTAAAGAGCTTCCCTGTCATCTCAGATGGTAAAGAAATCACCTGCAATATGAGAGACCCAGGATCAATCTCCGGGTCAGGAAGATCTCCTGGAGAAGGGAATGCTACCCACTCCAGTATTATTGCCTGGAGAATTCCATGGACAGAGGAGTCTGGTGGCTTACCATCCATGGAATCACAGTCAGACACAACTGAGCAACTAACACTTTCAATTTTTCACTAACAATGTATGAGAATTTAGTTACTCTGTATCTTCACCAACACTGTCAACCTTTTTTATTTTATCCATTCTGGTGGGTGCAGTCAGAGAAGGCAATGGCACCCCACTCCAGTACTCTTGCCTGGAAAATCCTGTGGAAGGAGGAGCCTGGTAGGCTGTCGTCCATGGGGTTGCTAAGAGTCGGACACGACTAAGCGACTTCCCTTTCACTTTTCACTTTTATGCCTTGGAGAAGGAAATGGCAACCCACTCCAGTTTTCTTGCCTGGAGAATCCCAGGGACGGGGGAGCCTGGTGGGCTTCTGTCTATGGGCTTGCACAGAATTGGACATGACTGAAGCGACTTAGCAGCAGCAGCAGCAGCAGTGGGTGCAGTGATATCTCAGTAGGTTTGAGTATTTCTGTGATGACTAACGTGTTTAGCTCTATTTCATATTCTCACTGGGCTGGGAAAATCTCTGTTCAAATGTTTTGCCCATTTTATTGAGTTGTATAAGTATTGTTTGTATATTTCATATATCATCTTTTGCCAGATATATACATATGAAAAGAATGCTCTTCCTTCTCATTTTTTAACAATCATTCAAAGGGCAGTAGTTTTTAATTTTGATAAAGTTCTATTTATCAATTTTTTTATGCTTGTGCTTTACATATAGTATAGATGAATTTTTTGCCTATTTGAAAGCCATGAAGATTTTTTTCTGTCTTGTGCTCCAGAAGTTTGTATAGTTTTAACTTTTATATTTAATTTTTAATCCATTTAGAAATTAATTTTTGTTATGGCATGAAGTAAAGGTCAGTCATCATTGTTTTCCACATGGATCGCCAGTTATGTCAGAGTTGTATTGTGTGTGTGTGTGTGTGTGTGTGCGTGTTCAGTTGAGTCTGACTCTTTGCGACTTCATGGATTGCAACCTGCCAGGCTCCTCTGTCCACAGAATTTTCCAGGCAAAAATACTGGAGTGGGTTGCCATTTCCTACTTCAGGTTATTTCACAACCATTCATCAAAGAAACTGCCCTTTTGCCATTGAATTACCTTTGCAATTTATTATTATTTTTTAAGTCAATAGATCAAGAATTTGTGCGACTATTTCTATACTTTCTACTGTGTTCCACTGATCTGCAAACCTATTCCTATGCCAGTATCATACATCTTAATTATAATAGCTTTCAATTAAATCTTGAATTTAGGTAGTGTAAGTTCTACAACTTTGTTCTTCAAAATTGCTTTGGTCATCCCAGTTTCATTGAATTTCCATAGGAATTTTAGAATCATCTTGTTCTTTATACAGAAAATACTGGTATAATTATTGTTGAGGTTGCATTACCATCTCCATTTCAATTTCAGGAGACGTAACACCTTAATTACATAATATCTTCTAATCCATGGTTATTGATGTATTCTCTAATTATATAGATCTTNGATGCTGAGAAAGATTGAGGGCGGGAGGAGAAGGAGGTGACAGAGGGTTGAGATGGCTGGATGGCATCATCGGCTCAATAGACATGATTTGAGGAAACTCCAGGAGATAGTGAAGGACAGGGGAGCCTGGCGTGCTGCAGTCCATGGGGTCCCAAAGAGTCAGACAGGACTGACCAACTGAACAACAACAATATGCTAAAAATATGGCCCCCCACACCCCTAAGCTCAGTAAACAAGGCAAGGTAAAACAGAACAAAACCAAGTGGAGCCCACCAGTCTGCATCTGCAACATCGTTGGTTAAAATTTCCTCCTAACTATTTTTCTCCAAGTTTAAGCTTTATTGTGGTAGCAGAATTCTAAAATTACCCCAAATGACCCCTCCCCTTGTACATTCTCTGCCCTGGATTGTGGAAGGGTCCTGAGATATGATGGGACATCACTGCCATTATTGGGGTATGTTATACAGCACAACTGGCTGAAGAAAAGGGCACTGCGTTTGGTGGGCTTGATCTAATCAGGTGAGCTCTTAAAAGGAACAGGCCTCTGGGGACACAGGAGATTTGCAACATGAGAGGGGTTCAGTGCCAGTGATTTTAGCTTGGCCAGCACTGAGATGGAGATGTAGTAGGGGGCACCTGCCAAGGAATGTGAACAGCTTCTAGGAGATGAGAATGGGCCCTGGCTGATGCAACTTCTCTAGAAATGAAGACATGGGTTCTACAGCTGCCAGAAACTAATTTCTGCCAACATCCTGACTGTGCTTGGAAGCAAATCTTCCCAAGAACCTCCAGCTTTCATTTCTCCAGAAATGAAAATTCCTAGTAGTATATTTTAAAATTCTGAGAGCTCTTTTATCTTCTCTGATTTCCAAAATGGAATCTCCATGGACTCTTTAAATTTTCATAGATGCAGTGATTTTTAAAAATATCTCTGATGATGTAATTAATAGATAGTTAAAGAGCTTCCCTGTCATCTCAGATGGTAAAGAAATCACCTGCAATATGAGAGACCCAGGATCAATCTCCGGGTCAGGAAGATCTCCTGGAGAAGGGAATGCTACCCACTCCAGTATTATTGCCTGGAGAATTCCATGGACAGAGGAGTCTGGTGGCTTACCATCCATGGAATCACAGTCAGACACAACTGAGCAACTAACACTTTCAATTTTTCACTAACAATGTATGAGAATTTAGTTACTCTGTATCTTCACCAACACTGTCAACCTTTTTTATTTTATCCATTCTGGTGGGTGCAGTCAGAGAAGGCAATGGCACCCCACTCCAGTACTCTTGCCTGGAAAATCCCGTGGAAGGAGGAGCCTGGTAGGCTGTCGTCCATGGGGTTGCTAAGAGTCGGACACGACTAAGCGACTTCCCTTTCACTTTTCACTTTTATGCCTTGGAGAAGGAAATGGCAACCCACTCCAGTTTTCTTGCCTGGAGAATCCCAGGGACGGGGGAGCCTGGTGGGCTTCTGTCTATGGGCTTGCACAGAATTGGACATGACTGAAGCGACTTAGCAGCAGCAGCAGCAGCAGTGGGTGCAGTGATATCTCAGTAGGTTTGAGTATTTCTGTGATGACTAACGTGTTTAGCTCTATTTCATATTCTCACTGGGCTGGGAAAATCTCTGTTCAAATGTTTTGCCCATTTTATTGAGTTGTATAAGTATTGTTTGTATATTTCATATATCATCTTTTGCCAGATATATACATATGAAAAGAATGCTCTTCCTTCTCATTTTTTAACAATCATTCAAAGGGCAGTAGTTTTTAATTTTGATAAAGTTCTATTTATCAATTTTTTTATGCTTGTGCTTTACATATAGTATAGATGAATTTTTTGCCTATTTGAAAGCCATGAAGATTTTTTTCTGTCTTGTGCTCCAGAAGTTTGTATAGTTTTAACTTTTATATTTAATTTTTAATCCATTTAGAAATTAATTTTTGTTATGGCATGAAGTAAAGGTCAGTCATCATTGTTTTCCACATGGATCGCCAGTTATGTCAGAGTTGTATTGTGTGTGTGTGTGTGTGTGTGTGCGTGTTCAGTTGAGTCTGACTCTTTGCGACTTCATGGATTGCAACCTGCCAGGCTCCTCTGTCCACAGAATTTTCCAGGCAAAAATACTGGAGTGGGTTGCCATTTCCTACTTCAGGTTATTTCACAACCATTCATCAAAGAAACTGCCCTTTTGCCATTGAATTACCTTTGCAATTTATTATTTTTTTTTAAAGTCAATAGATCAAGAATTTGTGCGACTATTTCTATACTTTCTACTGTGTTCCACTGATCTGCAAACCTATTCCTATGCCAGTATCATACATCTTAATTATAATAGCTTTCAATTAAATCTTGAATTTAGGTAGTGTAAGTTCTACAACTTTGTTCTTCAAAATTGCTTTGGTCATCCCAGTTTCATTGAATTTCCATAGGAATTTTAGAATCATCTTGTTCTTTATACAGAAAATACTGGTATAATTATTGTTGAGGTTGCATTACCATCTCCATTTCAATTTCAGGAGACGTAACACCTTAATTACATAATATCTTCTAATCCATGGTTATTGATGTATTCTCTAATTATATAGATCTTTATTTTCAGGAAATGTTTTGTAGTTTTCATTGTACATGTCTTGTACATGTTTTATTAAATTTATATTTAAGCATCTGATGTTTTTATGCTATCATAAATGATAATTTTAAAATGTCAATTCCTAAGTTTTCATTGCTGGCATAGGGTAATGCAGTTGATTATATATTGACCTTGTGTCCTGCAATCTTGCTAAATTCACTTATATCTAGTAGCTTTTTTTGGTAGTTTCCTTAGGATTTTCTATGAACACAATCATGTTGTCTGCAAAGCTTTTTATTCCTTTCTGATCACCATGACTTTCATTTATTTGATTGCCTTATTGGAATAACTAAGACCTCTAGAAAAATATTAAATACAAATATGAAGAGTAGATACCCTTGTCTTGTTCCTGATTTTAGGGGGAAAGCATTTAGTCTTTTCCCATAAAATATATCATTAGGTATAGTTTTTTTTTTTTTAATAGATGCCTATTATCAAACTATGCTCATTTCACAGGATAGTAAGTTTATCCTCAAAATCCTTCAAGCTAGATTTCAGCAGCACGTGAAGCGAGAACTTACAGATGTACAAGCTGGGTTTACAAAAGGCAGAGGAACCAGACTTGAAATTGCCAACATTTACTAGATCATAGAGAAAGCAAGGGAATTGCAGGAAAACATCTACTTGTATTTAATTGACTATGCTAAAAAGCCTTTGACTGTGTGGATCACAACAAACTGTGGAAGATCCTGAAAGAGATGGGAATACCAGACCACCTTACCTGCCTCCTGAGAAACCTGTATGCAGGTGTTTCACATGTTTCAACTAAATTATCTAATTTATTGGCATTAAGTTGTTCTTGGGGCTTCCCTGGTGGTTCAGATGGTAAAGAATCCACCTGCAATGAGGAAGCCTTGAGCTTGATCCCTGGTTTGGGAAGATCTCCTGGAGAAGGGAATGGCCACCTGCTCCAGTATTCTTGTCTGGGAAATCTCACAGATGGAGGAGCCTGGTGGGCTACAGTCCTCGGTGTAGCAAAGAACTGTTCTTAGTATCTCCTTATGATCCTTTTAATGTTTGTAGAGAGGCCTCATCTTTAATTCCTCCTATTGCTAACTTGTATCTTTTTGTCTTGGTTAGTCCATCTGGAATTGTATCAGATTTATTGCTTTTCAGGGCAGCTCCCTCCTCTTGGAGCTGTACCTTCCAAGAGACAGACACCTTTGTCTCTCTAAACTCATCTCTTTGATCCAATGGACTGAGTTTAGAGTCCCCCTCTTTGCACCCATCATCTAATTGTTTCCAGGTGGAAATCTAAAGGCAATCATAGTTCTTTCTTTCCCTTCTTTCAAGGATCACAGTTCAATGTCTGAAAAATAGCAGTTCCGTATACTTTGTACTGTTTTCTAGTTTTTGAAGGAAAGAAATGTCTGCTCTTTTTTATTTCATCAAGACCACAACCAGAAGTTCCGTCATTCTGGATTCTTCAGTTTTCTTTTGCTCGCAGACTCTTGTATGTTCCTTGTTAAAGATTTTTGTTTTTTGTTTTTGGCAGCACTTCAAGGCATGTGGAACTTCCCCAAGAAGGAACTGAACCTGCGCCCCTGCTGTGGAAGCACAGACGCTTAGCCAGTGGACCACCAGAGAAGCTTTGTTAAGGTTTGTTTGTTTGCATCTCTGGCTTTCATGATAGAGGCTTTCCTCAAATATCGGTGTTCCTTTGATTCTGTATTAACAGTGAAGCTTAATAAAGCCGACCTGAAACTCTACATGAATGGGTGGTTCTTATCTACTGATGGGGCTTCATTTGGGGCAATGAGTGCAACCTGGTCTTTTCACTGGCAAATCCATATATGTCAGAATCCTACAGTTTTGTCTTTTAAGGATAGTCAGTGATCCAGGAGAGAAATCTGATGCCTGGGATTATAAACCCTGCTGTTAAAAGACTTCTAAGAATCAAGCAGAGAAAGAATTTGTGGGGTTTTATATAGGACGTAGTTTGAGCATTCTTTGGCATTGCCTTTCTTTGGGATTGGAATGAAAACTGACCTTTTCCAGTCCTGTGGCCACTGCTGAGTTTTCCAAATTTGCTGGCATATTGAGTGCAGCACTTTCACAGCATCATCTTTCAGGATTTGAAACAGCTCAACTGGAATTCCATCACCTCCACTAGCTTTGTTTGTAGTAATGCTTTCTAAGGCCCACTTGACTTCACATTCCAGGATGTTTGGCTCTAGGTGAGTGAACACACCATCATGATTATCCGGGTTGTGAAGATCTTTTCTGTACAGTTCTTCTGTGTATTCTTGCCACCTCTTCTTAATATCTTCTGCTTCTGTTAGGTCCATACCATTTCTGTCCTTTATCGAGCCCATCTTTGCATGAAATGTTCCCTTGGTATCTCTAATTTTCTTGAAGAGATCTCTAGTCTTTCCCATTCTGTTCTTTTCCTCTATTTCTTTGCATTGATCGCTGAAGGTAGCTTTCTTATCTCTTCTTGCTATTCTTTGGAACTCTGCATTCAGATGCTTATATCTTTCCTTTTCTCCTTTGCTTTT
>SJYX01018606.1:55971-72187 GCA_006410675.1 Oreotragus oreotragus | reverse complement strand
CGGCGGCGGCGGCGGCGCAGGCGGCGCCCGGACCCCGCGGCCTCCGCGCGTCCCCACGAGCCTCCTGCGCGCCCGGCGGGGACGGCGGGGACGGCGGGGCGCCCCGGAGGCGGCGGGCGGGCGCCCCGGGAGATGCGGAGTCGCCGCGGCGGCGGGATCGGCGCGAGCGCCCCGGCTCCCGGGAGGTGAGTGCGCGCGAGGGTGCGCGGACCGGGGGGCTCCGCGAACCCCTGCGGGTGGCCGTGCGCCCGGGGCGGCCCGAGCAGGCCGGGGACACACCGCCTCGGCCGACGCCGCGGGAAGGAGGGGCCGCGCCCGGGTGCCGGGTCCCGGAGCCGGGTCTCTGCCAGCCTGGGAGCGCGCCCGGTGCCGGCGTCTGGGGGAGCGCGCGATCCCGGCCTTCGGGTCCCCCTGGGGTGATACCCCCCAACCCCAGCCCAACTTGGCGACCGGGTAGGCAGCTCTCTCAGGCTCCCTCTGGGTAAACGGACCTGCAGGGTGAGTGTGCCTGCGGGTGGCGATGGCGACAGGGCGAGGTGTGTGAAGGCAGGCGAGACCCAGAGGGGGTGCCGGCGCGTGCGTGGGGGGCTGCAGCACGCAGGGGTCAGACCCGAGCCTTCGGAGAAAGTGACTCCGAGTTGCAGCAACTCCGCGAGCGGCGTGGGCTGCTGTCCGGGCGCCCCTGGCCTTCCCAGGGAGGGCAGGGGAGGGGGGTGCCGCTGTGGGGCTTCAGAGATGCGGCAGGGAGCGCTGGGGCAAGTGGGCACTCCCCTCTGGCCCAGGCTGGCCCACGGTGTCCGCGGGGTGACCTGTCAGAGCGCCTGGGCCGGAGCGCAGCACCAAGCCAAGCCTTCCAGCTCCCCGGGACCATCTGGGAAGGGCTGGACAGCCCCTCCGATGGAGAGGCAGAGCCAAAGCTGGAGCGATCACGCTGAACTTGACCTAAATTCCTTCCCGGCTCCGCAAGCCTTTCTAGAAAGGTGAAACAATTATTCTCGCAGAATTATGCCATAGATCTCAGATGAGGACCATTCTACCAGAGTTCCTACCTGGGAAACTCCAGGAAAGAGGATTGTGGCTCAATTGTGCTCTAGAGAGAAAGGTGATGGGGTGGGATGACAACCAGCGAAGGCTGGTCAGGTGTTTCAGAAGTTCCCTGTGCCGCTGTCCAGCCAGCTCCTGACCCTGAGTGTCCCTTGACCTGGGGTGCCTGGAGGTCTTTGTGTCTCAAAGGTCAGTGAAATCCTGATTCTGCAAAATAAAGACCTATGCCTATTTCAGCTGTGGGTGGGGTGGGATGGTGGAGTGAAGGGAGGGCTAAGCCTTTGCAGATTCAGAGCTCTCAGCCAAAGGAGGGTGCAAAGGGGTGGGCATGGGTGTCCTGACCGCCGCGGTCACTCAGCCTTCGTGGCCTGGGGCAGCGCTCTGTGTTCAAAGAGCGTCGGGAGTCCAGGCTTTCTGAGGATAGGCTCGGAGGCTTCGGGGAGCAAAAGGCCAGGTGGTGACATGGGGCAGGCCCTTCCCAGAGGTGGCACTGCCTCTGACCGTGACCTCTGGCCTTTGTTCACTGGTGTCAGCCATGCTTGTGAACCAACCACTGCCCCCCGACCCCCACCCCGGAAACTTTCCGCATGTCAGCAAGAGCTAAGATCTAGATTCGCTCCTGTAGAAGGCCAGGTCTTTGGCTGAATCCAGATGGTTTTAGATGTAAAACCGTAGCCGCTCAGCGCCCCCAGCCACGTGGGTGGTGGGCACTGAATGAGGAGGGCCCGTGACTGTCACTGGGAGGCCTCTTGTGGAGGGGCAGAGGGTGTGAAGCTGCTGGCAGGTCCACAGCCCTGCGCGGGGCCACTTCTCAGCTTTATGGAGGGACCTCTCCCAGCCCCGCGATGCCCTGGCCAGTGCCGCAAGGAAGCCGGTGGACGCCTTCCGGGGCCCCGTGTCCTCATGCTTTACCCCTGCCGTCCATCCGTGTGTGTGCGTGCGCGCGCGCAAAGTGTCCACCCGGAGAGGGGCTGCAGTGGCCGTGGGGTGGGGGCCCAGGGTCCATTAGACGGGGCGTGTTGAAGGCAGATGTGTGAGGAGTTGACCGCAGTTGATGGTTGGTGGTGGAGCTGAAACACGGATATGGGTCTCCTCTACGCTGCACTTACCCCAGGCCAAGCTGCCCACTTTTAACAAAACTCCCTCCTTCCAGGTCAGAAGCATGTCCTATCCTAGACCCGTCCTCTTTGAGTCCCAGGCTCAGGCACCCACTTGACATTTCTTCTGGGATGGCAAATGCCCCCAAACTCAACACGTGTCAAATCACACCTGTGACCTCCCACCCAGCCCAACACTGCCTAATGCTTCCTTTATCCTTCTAATCACACCAGCCTCCATCTTGCTGTGGAAAGATGGGCTGGATTGTTATTTCCCCAAGGAAAATGCTGTGTTCTCAGCACCCAGCCAGGCACCTGACAGGAGGCTCTGGAAACTCATCTGTGGACGAATGGAAAGATTTTAGGAACTGGTCTGAGGATGTAGAGGTGTTTGTGTGTTTTTAGGGGATGTCTGTTGTGGTTGATAGGCAGCCACCCTTTTTTTTTTTTTTTAACACTGATGGAGAGAGAAGAGACACCTGCCTAGGGACGAAATAGCCAGTGCTTCTAGAGATGCTGGACGTACTTGCTAAAATGACCGTCTGACTTGGACCAAAGCGACCTCAGATGACCTCCCCAGGAGGCAAGTTGCAGAGCAGTCGGGACACCATGGAAGTCACTTTCCATTCCTTTATTTGACACGTCTTTTCCATTTATAATGTTTGAGTTACCCTTATAGAGGTTCTGCTGTCAAAACAGGAACAAATATATCCATTAAGATAAGGACTGGCCTTCTTAATATTTGATGATCACTAGGAAAAACCTGCGTGTTCCAAGTTCACCTTCACTCCTTGCCTTGGCATGCTGCCTTCTAGTGAACCCATGGGTCGATGCTCCCTGAAGGCACCCCCAGGCTTTCCAGATCCTCGAAGGTAGAGCCTGCTCAGCCTCCTAATCTGAATCTCCTTCCCCCTTATCTCCATCTTTGGGACACCTACCCGTACCTCAAGGCCCACCTTCACTCCTTGCCTTGGCATGCTGCCTTCTAGTGAACCCATGGGTCGATGCTCCCTGAAGGCACCCCCAGGCTTTCCAGATCCTCGAAGGTAGAGCCTGCTCAGCCTCCTAATCTGAATCTCCTTCCCCCTTATCTCCATCTTTGGGACACCTACCCGTACCTCAAGGCCCACTTCAAATGCCTGGGTCTCCACAAAGCATTCCTAACCCCTCAGAATCCACTCTAACAGATACACAGCACACCTTTTGTATGCCATCCAAAGTGCTCGTTCAAGTCAATGCAGTGAGATATGCCAGTTAACTCTTTTTTTTTTCGGGATAATTTGAACACGGATGTAAGATCTGTGTGATTTAGTATTCTAATCTCATAACATGAACTGTGCGCCTTGAACCAATCCGTTCTTTAACACACACCATTGACTCTTGAGTGTTAGAGTGGCTTGGGAGGCGGAGATGCAGCCATTTATGCACATTAGCCTGCGTCCACGGCCTGGATTAAACCAGGCTGTGTGTAAGACGCAAGCCAGCCAAACCCGGGTCAAGAAGCAGTGTGGTCTAGAACTAGGGTGGCCCCAGGGTCAAGAGAAGGGCTTCTTTATTCTAGGAAATAAAGGCTGTGAAGCCATGGACTGCCCCCCAAACCCTCACAACTTCACAGTTCTTTTCTCCAGAGAGAGACATGTGGGCACTGGGCCATCTCTGAGCCCCTCCTAACGCCAGGGTGCTGACCGATTTCATGCTATTCACTTGGTCCAGGTGGTGCAGCCCCCCCCCAACCCCCCTCCACAGCTGGGCTGCCTCTCATTGCTGGGTCATCACAGCGGCCACGTCTCTGTCCGCTCTGGGTGCCAGGCCTACCCAGAGGACGATTAGGCTCATGGGCACATTTAGTGTGCTGTTACTTTTACGTGCTGACCCCAGACACACCAGAAGGCTTCTCTGGAGAGTTAACGACTCACTCTTTCACGTCTTTCTCCGATAGCAGAGTGCTGGATGACCTTCTAGACGGATGGGGTTTTAGATCAGCTGCACCAGGTGGAGGCGTTTCGGCGAATTTCCCAGATGCAGGCGCACAGTTGTGGGGCAGCGTCTGCTGGGTTCGGGCTGAGAGAGCCCTCGTTTGGGGCTCACTGTGCTGCCTCCCTGTGCTTCTCTCGCTCTGGCTGCTGTTCCCCAAACCTCGTCCAGCAAGGGCTGCCCCACCCAGCTGTTCGAACCCAGGAGTTTTGATGTGGTTCGCAGCCTCTTTGAACTCACACAGCTCCCAGCTCAGAGCCAGAAATGTGAGTCTGATGTCTTTCTTTCAACTCCTCAGACACTTCAAAGGAGTTGTCGAAGCTTATGAAAAAAAAAATTTTTTTTCAACATTATCTTTCAGAAAAGCAGCATATCCTTTTATATTGATGTCCAGAAAATAAGAACCAAATTAGTATATTTTTTCAATGTGTGTTTTAAAATATGCTTCAAGTATAATCAAGAATGCCAATTAACACATCATTGACTGTAGGCTTTAGCTTCTGCAAAAATCTCCCAGTCAGTGATGTTAGTGTAGCCAGGGGATGTAACCTGGATGAGATAACCAAAAAAGGGGCCAACGTTTTCTTTCTCCCTGGAATAAATATAAACTCCATTTGAGGACAGAAGGGGAAAAATTATCCTTGGTTAACGAGTTCCACGGACAGAGGAGCCTGGCAGGCTGCAGTCCTTGGGGTCATGGCTCCTTGGGGTCATGCAAAGAGTTGGACATGACTGAGCAACAATCGCTTTCACTTTCACTTTTCATGCGCTAAAAACCAGAAGCGTTTTGGGCAAGCGTTTGCTGTTATGTTTTTTGGGTGGGTAATGAGGAATTGATAGGAAAGCTGGTCTGGACCCTGGGGCTGGGCTTCAGCAGCAGGAAGTGTGATGTGCCAGAATGAGTGTTGAGCGTCAGCCACCCTCCCCCAGCAGGTGCGCAGCTGCATCATCCTCCCCAGGGATGAAGGATGCTCGCCAGGTGCCCGGAGCTCCCAGAATAGCCCAGCTTCTGAGGGAAGTGGACAGACCCCAGAGTGCGCCAGGGGAGGAGGCTTCGTGCTGAGGTCTCTCCCCTGCTCGCAGTCATTTCACTCCATCTGAGAACCAGCAGTGCATCTAAGCCCCGGGCTCTGCTCGTCACTGGGAGGCACCCAGCCCAGGGTTCAGAGCACAGACTGGACCAGAGGGACGGGGTCAAGGCTGGGGCTCCGGGCGCTGCGGTTAGGGGCGAGTGACTTAACACACCTCCCAGTGCGATTCTCCCTGTTTGCAGTGGGCGCGATCACACGTCCCCGACAGGGCTGTCATGTGGATGGATTGCCGTCACCCGCACGAGCTTGCCAGAGGGTCACGGCACCGCCTCATGTCCAGGCTCAAGATGACCTAAGCTCTGATCTCTGCTCAGACGCATCTGCTGTGTCCTCAAAACAAGTCACGCCACTTCCACTGTCTAAGATGCAGGCGTCATTTTTGGTTATTAATGTCCTGTGAGCTATTTGCTCATTTCCAACCAAACATTAGTCACTGATATTTGTACTCGAGAGCCAACGAGTTCCATTTTTCTCCTAGGCCAGGATTTGTGAATGTTCCCGTCGCCTAGCTACTTGGTTACAATGTGTTGTCCTGAGTGACCTTTGGACTCAGCCTTTTTATTTTGTCCCTCGCCCCAAAGGGACTTGGTGTTTTCCGGCAGTGTCCCTGGGCTGGGGCTCCCACGGGTCGGCTCGGCTGAGTTCAGCTGGCTTCCGGCAGACTTGGGCCTGACTGTTTGGCCAGCGTGCACGAGGGCTCTGGGAGCTGGGGGGCGCAGAGTCTGGTCGGTGCAGGCTCCTGGCTCAGCAGGCTCCCCGTTAAACTGTGGGAGCTCCGGCCTTGCTTTCTGCTCCCATTCCAAAGGCTGGTCTTGAAGTGGGGCACCCACCCACTTCCGTGACTTGGTGTCATAGGCCATCCTCCCCCACTCCTCCCCACCTCACTCACCAGTCTGGACGCTCGTCATGGAATAAAGCTTTTCTTTTGTTGTTTGAAATATGGCTCAGGAGGGGCTCTGAGGATACCAAGGGTCAGTTTTTCTGACAATTTCCCCAGGGCTGGCCTGCTCATAGCCATTTAATACTAATGCACTTGGTACAAAGCAGAGAGACAGAGAGACTCAGATACTGAGCTTTTATCTTCCCGTTGCCATCTAAGGAGGCCTCCAAACTCCCTTTCAGTCCAGAATGGGAGGCTTGGACCAGGTGCCTGTAGGCAGGAATTAAATTCCAGGGTGTACTCTCAGATGGTTTCAGAGAGCAAAAGGGTGACCTGTCAGTGCCTTTAAGCACGGGGCTACCAGTTAGACCAAGCTCACTGAATCACAGAAGGAGAAACTCTCTCACAGTTCCAGGGCGACAGGGGTGGGGAATCAGCGTGAATTAACCAGAAGCCAGAATCTGTGTGTCCTTTTATGACGTTCAAGGGTCTGCAGTGACTCAGTTTGGGCACTTGCTTTAATGACTGCTAGACAGCTAAGTGCTCTTCCAAGGAGATTAAAATATTTTAACTTCTTAACCATGTACAAATAAACCCATCTTAGTTTCGCTAAGACGTTGGCTAATCAAAAGAAACTCTCCTTTGCAACCATGTTATTTCAAGTCCTCTCAAAACCTGCCTGGTTACTAGTAAAATTATTCCTTGTGATGGACACTTTTCTTCAGTAGGTGGTTTTTCTGGCTCTGAAAGTGGCCTTAGTTTTATAAACAGCCGAACATTTAAGTCCTGGACATAAAAATGCTTTGAAACAGTCACCCCGTCCTTCAAGTTCAAGTGCAGTTGGCTCAGCACCCTCTCCTGAGCTTTTGGCAGCACTTTATTAAGTGCATCAGTAATTCAATAAATTACTTTTCAGCCGTGTTGCGAACATCAGCTAAAGCTCAGTCATGTTTTGGAGATGGTATCAGTCTGCTCATTTAAATTCCCTGGAGCAAAGTCCTGATTTTGGCTCAACATAATATAAAGATGCAAGAGCCAGAAATTTAATAATTTTGCACAGAATTGTGCCAAGCTAGGCCTATTCTTAGCCAGCCAACAATATTCTTTCAAAGGATCTTTCTTGGTTTTCATCAAATGAGGGTAGTATTGGGAAGCAGTCTGTAAGGTGGTATGGAAGGGACAAATGGGGACGTAAACATCTATTGAGTATCTGTGGTATACTCAAATTGGGCTTAACACTGGCATTACAAAGCAGTCATGACAACTGTCTTGTGGGCGCCCTATAGTCCAGTGGTCCCCAACCTTTTTGGGACCAGGTTTCCTGGAAGACAGTTTTTCTGTAAGTGGGAAGTGGGGAATGGTTTGGGGATGAGTCAAGGGCATTACATTTACTGTGCACTTTATTTCTATAATTATTGCATCAGCTCCACCTCACATCATCAGGCATTAGATCCTGGAGGTTGGAGTCCCCTGCCCTCCACCCATAGGAGGGCAAACTTGGTCGTTTCCAGGGCGTGTATAATGTTAGCGTGGCCACAGAGGCGGAGCAGAGTTGCCGCGACCAGCTTGTGGAGTGGGGCCTGGAAGAGCTTCGCCAACGAGCAGGCCTCATTTTCAAGAATGTTTTCTTGGCGGCCAACAGGCCTAGAACATTCCAGACAGAGGGACTTCCCTGTGCTTGCCCAGCGGTGAGAAGTGGCATGACCTCTCTGGGGAACGGCGGGTGACTCAGGGGACCTGGGGCCCAGGGGTAGGGAGGCTAGAGCTCAACAAACAGAAGAGCTTGTCCTTCTCCAGCCCCTTACCGGCGTCTGGGCTCTGTCTGATGTGGACTCTAAACTATGCCGCAAGTGCACTGATCCGTGAGGCAGAAAGTGACTCGCAGACAGATAGGACAGCCTGGCGCTTTCTCAGGGAGAAGGGGGTGGAGGGAGAGACGGAGTAGGAGTTCAGGGTTCACAGACACCAAGTAGTATTTACAGGATGGATAATCAGCAAAGTCCTGCCGTACAGCACAGAGAACCATATTCAATAGCCTGTGATAAATCATAATGGGGGGAAAAACACTCCATAAAGAAGTAACCAAAAGACAATGCCAATTCTGCCCTTTTTGTTTTAGGCTTTATCTGTTTGAGGAGGTTGGGGACCCACACGATCCCCCCGTTTAGAGCCCGAGGGTGATACCTGCACCCCGGTGAGCATCCTAAGACTTGCCGGGGTCACGATGCCCGTTCCCGGGACCACGTCCCGACTCAGACCGAGCCTCCTTCTCATGTTCTCATGAGAAAAGGGGTAGGCTGACCCCTTCACCTCCCTGGTCATGCTTTGGGGTCTCGGGAAATGGAGGCCCCTCGTCTACTTCCATCACCTGAAAGCCCAGCCTATCTGTCTGTTTCACCAGGAGCTGAACGTTCTTGCCCCCAGCGGAGCCCGGAGCTGGGGAGACTCCCGCCTCACTCCCAGGCCTGCCTCTTCTGTCAGCCTGGCCTAAGCCTCACCGGCCCGGCCCTCTGGGTGTGGTTTCTGCCAGGCCAGCTGCAGCCAGGTGGTCTTTCAGAAGGCGGTCAGTCACACATGTGCTTCTTGTGCCTGGCATACTTTCGTTTAGCAAATGACTTATTATATGTTGTATTAAAATGCACATCCTGAATGAATGGGCAGTGCCGGGCAGAAACCAATGACATTAATCCTAGTTACTTTACTGCACAAAGGATTTTCTTCTTTTTTTCGTTTTTCGTTTGTTTGTTTGCTTCAGTATGGCAGTGTTCTGTAAGTGCGGTACAGAGATGGCACTTTCTTTGGTGACCGGTATTCTGGAGACTGGCGCAGCCGGGCTCTCTGTTTCCAGGCCCCCTAGGTGGGGAGTGTGGCTGAGCTTCCCGGGGTGACTTTTGAGCTGATGGCCCAAATGACAGAGTGGGGATGACTTGGCTGTGTGCGTGTCACTGTTGCCTAATCGATGGCTGCAGTGTGCATGGAGGCCTGTGGGGTGACTGGGGTCCGGTCACCTGGGGCTCAGCCCCTGTCGCCTCTGATAGGGGACACTGGTTAGGCTCCCGTGAGAGGAGTCACTGGGTCTCCCTGGAAAGGCGCAGCCCCCGGAGCCTGAGCGGGCTGTGCCTCCCGCGATGAGCCCCTTGCAGCCTCCACTCCGAGTCTGGTTGAGGGTCCACTGTGCTCCCCGCCCCCAGCCAGGGTGCCTGTCCCCAGGATGTGGGTGGGCGTGCCACCACCCCGCAGCCACCACCCTCTCCAGGAGGGAGGTCCTGATGGTGGGGCAGAGGAAACAACTTCTGTGGCCTCCAGGGCCGTCTGTGGGAGGGTCTGCTAGAGAGTCTGGACCTCAGGGTGGTGCTCCGCCTTTCTTCCACCCAGCCCCACCCTCCGCCCAGACTTCCGGGGGCCCCAGTGCAGAGGAAGGTGTGAGGTTGCCCCGCAGGCTGGGAGAGGCAGGCGCCGTATGATCTGGGGTCTTGGGGTGTCAGAGACAGGAGCACAGTTCATCTCACGAGGGGCCTCACCGACTTAGGTAACTGAAGGCTGGGCACCCAGTGGTTCAGCGTCACCGTCGAGGCCCCACCCCTTCCTCCTTCTCGGGACAGGCTCTTCCCCCTGTGTCTCCAGCAGCCTCCTATCCATCATCCCCGCAGGAGAGAGCCCCACCCCCTGCCTGAGCTGGACTCCGGAGTGAGTCTCCGTGGCTCTGATGCACCAGGCCTCGGTCACTCGCCGCCCTCAAAGCTTGCACTTTGGGGGGCAGGGTTCACCCTATTCTGATTGTCCAGTCTGGGCCCCTGCGTACTGCCAGGGGTCGAGGGTGGGGGAGCTCCCCTCAAACCACTGTACCCTTCAGGGGGGAGCGGCTGGGGAAGGGAAGAGGGTGGACCACTCAGGGAGAGGAGGGGAGGATCCCTAGGGCCTACCCAGGAATGGTCTTAGGATCAGTGGGTGGGCTTGGGCTCCGTCTTGGACTAGGGGAGGCAAAGAAGAGTTCTGAGGAAGGAAGACGCTGATGATGACTGTGCTCCCCACCCCCAGCCAGGGCGGGTGGGATGAGGGTGGGCAGGGGCAGGAGGGTCTCTGGGTGGTCTTTTTCCAGTGAGGCCATGCCTCTGAGTCACAGGGCAAGTCCCAGAGCCCCCTGCATATTGTGAGGTCAGGAGCTGCATTTCTCACAGAGCTCCCCAGGGAATCCCAACCTGTAGCTGGGTGGAAAAAGTCGGGGCTTTTTCGGGGGCCCAGGAATGAGGTCAGGACTTTCCGTGATGGCAGAGGGCAGTGGGTGGCACCGTGGCTGCCCGGGCGGGTGGAGAAGAAGCACCAGTGCCTTGCACGGCTGACAGTGGGGTTGAGGTGTTACCCGGTACCCATGGCTCACAGGACCAAAATGGAACCATCATGGGGAGGGCACCAGTCCTGCGTGCTGCCCTGAGGGTGGCTGGAATCGTCCGGAATCTCCTTTGTTTGCGTTCTGCTCCTCTTTCAGTCCTGCTTCAGCCATTTCCATCCTAAATGAGAGGTCTTGGATAGACTGACCCATGACGAGGTGTTGGGGACTCACTGGGGGCCAGTTTCAAGTGTTGCTTTTTAAAAGATGACAGTTTCAGAATGAGGGGGACTAAACCAAGTAAACATTGGAGGGTTAGTTCCTGGCAGTGTGAGGGTGATGGTGGTGGTGGTGATGGTGATGGCGGTGGTGATGAGGGTGATGGTGGTGGTGGTGGTGATGGTGATGGATGGTGGTGATGAGGGTGATGGCAGTGATGGTGGTGATGGTAGTGATGGTGATCCTGGTGGTGATGGATGGTGGTAGGGGTGATGGTGATGGCAGTGGTGATGGCAGTGATGGTGGTGGTGAGGTTGGTGGTGGTGATGATGGTGGTGATGGCAGTGCTGGTGATGGTGATGGTGGTGAAGAGGGTGATGGCGGTGGTGATGGTGATGGTGGTGGTGAGGGTGATGGTGGTGGTGATGAGGGTGATGGTGGTGATGATGGTGATGGCGGTGACGATAGTGATGGCGGTGGTGATGGCGGTGATGGTGGTGGTGATGATGGTGATGGTGGTGGTGATGGTGGTGGTGATGGTGGTGATGGNCTGGTGATGGTGATGGTGGTGAAGAGGGTGATGGCGGTGGTGATGGTGATGGTGGTGGTGAGGGTGATGGTGGTGGTGATGAGGGTGATGGTGGTGATGATGGTGATGGCGGTGACGATAGTGATGGCGGTGGTGATGGCGGTGATGGTGGTGGTGATGATGGTGATGGTGGTGGTGATGGTGGTGGTGATGGTGGTGATGGTGATGAGGGTGATGGTGGTGGTGCTGGTGATGGTGGTGATGATGGTGGTGATGGCGGTGCTGGTGATGGTGGTGGTGCTGGTGATGGTGGTGATGAGGGTGATGGTGGTGGTGCTGGTGATGGTGGTGATGATGGTGATGATGGTGGTGATGGTGGTGCTGGTGATGGTGGTGATGAGGGTGATGGCGGTGGTGATGGTGGTGATGGCGGTGCTGGTGATGGTGCTGGTGATGGTGATGGTGGTGATGAGGGCGATGGCGGTGGTGATGGTGATGGTGGTGATGATGGTGGTGATGGCGGTGGTGAGGGTGGTGGTGATGGTTGCAGGGTTGGGGGGGCGCGCTCCTCCCTGCAGCTGTAAGCCCCAGGAGACTCAGAGTCATGTACGTACAGACATCCACTCATCACGCAGTAAATATGAAGGGCAGAGACCCACTGGGTGCTGGGGCTGCAATGCTGAGTGGAGTGTCCAGATCCTGCCCTTACAGCCTTTACCTGGGGCCTGGGCTCCCGTGTCTGTCTGTCTGCCCCCAGGATTCCCCTCAGAGGCCAGTGGCACACAGCTCAGCCTCTCTTGGGGGACCATGTGTGGCCAGGGGGCCGCCCCTGGGGTCCTGGTGTCATCCCTGCGGGACCAAGAGGGCCTCCCGCACCTGCCTCCTTCCCGTCGACCTGGAGCACTGTGTTCACGGGGGGCCCCATTTCCACTGGGTGTTGTTGGCTGAATGGCTGTCCCTCCCCCCTCACCCCACAGAACTGCAGTTCTGCCAGGCTCTCTTTCAAGAGCCCATCTCTCTGGCAGTGAACCCAGATTCCTAGGACTCTGTTCCTAACCTTAGCGTCTGAAGGAGGCTGGACTCTTAAGGCCAGATGGGGAGGGTGGCAGGGTCACCCAGTGGCCTTGTCCCCTCCTCCCCACTGGGCTCTCATGTTTCCCCATCCTCACTTCCACCCCTGGCGCTTCTTTTGTCCAGAACCCCAAGCCCTCCTGAGCTCACCCTCCTGCGTCGGGGACACTCACGCTGTGGAACGAGGGCCCACAGGTGGCAGCGGCTGTGGCCTCGTGCCTTGGGCAGCTTTCCTGCCTGCTGCACGCCTGCGCGGGCCAGCGGCCCTGGGACCTGGCACTTCACTGCAGGCATGTCATTCCTTTGAAATGAGTAACAGCCAAGCTGATCCCATTGTTCCCAAGAAATGCCCATTGTTCCCTGCCTCCTGTTGTCCAGTCTCCAAAAAATAAAAAAGACCCGATTGCCTCACCGTGTGAGGAGGCCAGCGGGAGGGACTTCCGGGAACAGGCCACCCCTCATCCGCCCACCAGTGGCCATGGGAGAGACCCTGCCCACAGCACCGCAGATACCCAGGGCTGAGAACCGAATACCAGAACGACTTGCGCAATTGCTCCTGATTGGAGAATCATTTTGAATTAGTCCTAATGGCTCCACGGAGAGTTTCCACGGTGGGAAAAATTCTATTGAGATACCCTAGTGTTGGAGTCGTGGTCTTTCTTTAATGCAAAGTTCAAACAACACGCATTTCACTTCCTGTTGCCTCTGGCAGGGTCTGGATGAACCTGGGATTGGAGCTGACCTTCAGGTGGGGCGCCTGCTCCCTTGCCCTCACCCCACCCAGCCTGATTTCTGGTCGGTAGGAGCTCAGCCCCTTCCTCAAGCAGCACAGATCCGGATAAAGTCTGTAAACGAGGTGCTGTCTGGTCTGACTGGAGGGGAACGTTTCCCTGCAGGAGGCTTAAGCTGGAAAATACCCATGACCAGTACAAGGAGCCTTTGGGTGGAGGTTTAAATACTGTGTCAAGATGCATAAAAAACACAATTAACCATGGTGTGAGGCAGGCCATGTCTCTGGGAAACTGCGTGTCTGAACAAATCAAGGGAACATGTGGGAATGAACTCCTAAGCGTTTTTATCAAGAAAGAGTTTGGGCTGGAAATGGGGCTAAGTGATAGGGTCACTGGAGAAGGAAATGGCAAGCCACTCCAGTATTCTTGCCTGGAGAATTCCACGGACAGAAGAGCCTGGTGGGCTACAGTCCATGGTATCGCAAAGAGTTAGACGTGACTGTGTGACTACCTTTTATAGGGTCACAGACCTGGTTCTTCATCAGGAAGCACGAGGGAAGGGGGACAAGGTGTTCTGAGATGTGTGATTTGGCACATGTATAGTTTTTGGTGGCTCAGTGGTAAAGAATCTGCCTGCCAATGCAGGAGACGTGGGTTTGATCCATAGGTCAGAAAGATCTCCTAGAGAATAATTTGGCTACCCACTCCACTATTCTTGCCTGGGAAATCCCATGGGCAGAGGATCCTGGCCAGATACAGTCCATGGGGTTGCAAACAGTTGGACAGGACTGAGTGGCTAAGCAACTATTGTCAGTAGGATTTCACTGTCAGCCTACAGCCGGCCTGTTCCCCTCTGTCCAACTTCCCTTTCTGTGTTCAGGGGCTATTTCATGACCTAAGCAATAAAAACTGCAAGATCAACCAGGACAGTATGGGTGAGATGTTCGATAGGGTCCCATTTGGTTACAGAACATGGAAAGGTTGGCTCTGATCCACTCATCTTGGTGCCTTCGTCTTCCCTAAAAACTATTGACAATGTATCATTTTTACATCTAGAAGTAATGGAGCATTGGTACAACTGTAGCTGAGCTTGCTAGAAAGTAGCTGCGCTAATGAATGAGCAAAGCCAGAAAACCTCCGCCCTCAGCACCCTTGGTGTTTTAAGCAGAGGCCTTCAGAGGAGTCCCTGGGCTACTTGGCACTGAAGAGGTTGTTCTGTGAAATAAGGTCTGTGCCAAATGCAGCCTTTGGCATAGACTTCAGTTTTCCAAGCTCCAGAACAGAGTTGGCAATTTTGTCTCCTCTCACTTGTCTGAGGGGCTTCTCCAGTGGCTCAGAGGTAAAGAATCTTCCTGCAATGCAGGAGACACGGGTTCGATCCCTGAGTCGAGAAGATCCTCTGGAGGAGGAAATGGCAAATCACTCCAGTATTCTTGGTGAGAAAATCCCATGGACAGAGGAGCCTGGTAGGCTACAGTCCATAGGGTCACAGAGAGTTGGACATGACAGAGCAAGTGAACATACACACCTATCTGAAGCTAGCATATCTGAGGCTTGGCTGGAGATGGAAGACCCACTTCCATGGCTGGCAAGCTGATGTTGGCTGTGGGCTGGAGGCCACAGTTCCTTCCCATGTGGAGACATACAAAGGACCACTTGAGCGTCCTCATGAGGGGCAGCTGGTTTCCCCCAAGACAGTGGTCCCAGAGAAAGCGAGGCAGAAGTTAAAACATCTTTTAAGACCTAGCCTCAGAAATCACAAGGTCTTTCCTGCTGTATTCCCTTGGTCATACGGGTTAGCCCCACTTATGCAGAGAAGAATGACTAGTCCTTTCCAAAGTGTAGGTATTGGTTCTTGTTATTCGGTCATGAAGTCGTGTCCAGCTGTTTGCGACCCCCATAGACCAAAGCACACCAGGCTTCCCTGCCCTTCACTATTTATCTGAGTTTGCTCAAACTCATGACCATTGAGTCAATGATACCATCCAACCATCTCATCCTCTGTTGCCCCCTTCTCCTCCTACCTTCAGTCTTTCCCAGCATCAGGGTCTTTCCCAATGAGTTGGCTCTTTGCTTCAGGTGGCCAAAGGATTGGAGCTTCAGCTTTAGTATCAGTCCTTCCAATGAGGAAGGTGTTGGTGAGGGACCTTTATTCTTTTACTATCCTGGGTGTGTTAGTTGTGGCTTTTAGTTGTAACAGCACAGAATTGAGAAAAGGAACTGGCAGAAGGTTACAGAGTGGTCCTTGGAATCACTGGAAAGGCTGGATAAAGTTTCAGAAAAGGGGCAGGGCACAGGCTCACAGTCTGAACCGCAGTCAAAGCGGGGCCACCGGAAGCTCTCAGCAAGGATGTGGCCTGTGGGGCTGCTGGGCATTGCTGCAAATGGACTCTCGCAGCTGCGCCCTCTGCTCTCTGTTTCAGGACATCCCTGGATCCATGGCTTACCCTGAAGAGTCAGTCAGTCCTGGTAGGATTGATGCTTGCAGCCTGGGCCACCTCCCTGTCAAAACTGGGCTGTAGGTGCTTGGCGGGCAGGGTGGGGAGGTGGGATCTTGCCCTTGGAGGTGGAGTGCTTTGAACCACCGATGGTGCATCTAAGCGTGATGCTGAGAAGCAGGAGGAGAGTCGAGGCTCCGAGGGCATCCCCAAACACTGGCACTCATGCTGCAAGGTTTGCCCTGAGCCAAGGGTCATTTTTGTCTCCAAGTACACCCTGTATTACATATTAATATATTCCTGAAAAGTTATGTTAATTTGAATCGTGGTTTATATACACTGGCTAAGCTTAATACCTTCTAGAAGTCTGTAGATAATCCTTTTGTAAAGCAGCTAATCCTTTTAGGGAACAAATAATCACTTCATAATGATTTTTTTTAAGGTCAAGACTCTGCTGTTGTGTTTTCTCAAGGCAGAGGATCCGACTCTCAGGTTTCCTCTCTTGCTCATAGTGAGGGACCATGACAGCTTTATGTATAACTGTTTGCAGTGTCTCATGCTGTGCGGAAGAAAAAAACACCGAGGATTTGTTTGTTTGTTTTCTTCATTTTTCCTTCTCGACTGTAATTGTCTTCTGGAAGGAAGCATAGGCTATTAAAATTTTTAAGGAGCTTGTTTTTATTTTGTTCTTGCCCACAAGGCTGTTTTAACATGAGCGTGCTTAGTGGTGAACAAGGGAAGAAGCAAGCATTTTTAGTTGTTCTGCCTGGGAAATTAGATTTGGAAAATTCACCTTTAATGTTAGGGTTTTTTTT
>SJYX01018606.1:3843-55554 GCA_006410675.1 Oreotragus oreotragus | reverse complement strand
GCTGGAGACGGGGAGGCGCTGGAGATCGACAGCTGCCACTCAGGCCATATATGTCCATCTGCTCTTGTCTTCATTTGCACAGAGCAAGGGGAACAGGAAAGCTGGGGCGCCCTCCACCCCAGGGCGGGTCTCTCATTCCTGTAGGGAGGTAACACGTGTGTTACTACGTCAGTAAGACTGATTCAGCCCCTTTTTTCCTCCAGCATTGGAACCCATCAGTGTCATTGGTGGACACTGGAGGCACTGACTTCCCTTTTCAGAGACTGTTATTAAAGCATAGATTCCCTTTTAAAATAATGTTTTTTTTTTAAAGAACAACAAAACACCAGGCCCTGGAATCATACTCCTTGTGGCAAGACGCCCCCTCTAAGAAGGGACAGGAGGACGGAGTGGATTCACTTCGTCTCGCTGAATTCTCTTCAGTTGAACGTGCATAAGATGTCAGCCCATCTTGTGGTTAGCAAAACTAAGCCTTGGACACGGGACGCAAGCTGTGCAGGGCCCTCTCCCCTGGAAGGTGGCAGAGCTGGGCTTCCATCCCAGGTCTCTTGGCTGTCCGAGCAGGGCCTGTCGACACGCCGGCAGGAGGGGTTGTGATGAGCAGGACAGCTTGGAGGAGACGTGCCTGGGAACCTAGGGAGCTTGTGCTGAGCCTCCTGTAATTCCGCATGGACGTCCTGAGACGGCCACTCCTTTGGATAAAATATGTGGCTAAAGAACATTTTTCAGTGGGTTATTTTAGTCTGTATTTCAGAATACAAATGATTCTGATTCTGTGGTGGGACTTAGAGTGAATTACTTTCCTGATTTAATTTTACGTTTAAGTGGGTGCTGAGTCGCTTCAGTCGTGTCCGACTCTCTGCGACGCTATGGACTGTATCCCGCCAGGCAAGAATAGTGGAGTGGATTACCATTTCCCTCTCTAGGGATCTTCCCGACCCAGGGGTCGAACCTGTGTGTCTTAAATTTCCTGCATTGGTGGGCAGGTTCTTTACCACTAGTGACACCTGGGAAGTGATTACTTTTAAGAGCGAATAGCAATTTCCATTAATCTGGGTGCCTTTTAGTGTGTTATTTATTATGATTATTATTTTGTTATTGTTATTTAAATGGATTTCCCCATACTTTTGTATATATTTTGGTATAAAACAGAAAAAGCACCATCATTTTTTTGGCCAAGAAAATTAATGTACTCTGCAAAAACTATTAGAGGGAATATTGACTTCCTAATACAATAATCCTGAATTGCTTCCCCCCCACCCCCGCAAGATTCGCAAATTACATTAGTGGTAGCCTTCAGATTCATACTTAGAGCAAAATTTCAAAAGATTTATTGCTGTTCTTCACTCATTTTTTTAGCCATTCTCACACAACCATCTGAATAAACTTTAAAATTGCTTTCATTTCACAGAAAAGTGGCCTCCCAGCTGCTCCTGTTTTGTTTATCCAGTTCTCATCTGCGTGCCGACTTCCTGGCCTTCTTTCCCTTTCAGTAAATCGTGTTTGGTATTGACAAGCCCGTTTTGTTTCCTTAGAGCCTGGAACTTCTGAGTGGGAAGGAAATAGGTGAAACCTTAGTGCAGATACAGCAATTCTTTAACCGTTTTTAAATGCACATACTATCATCGGTTCGTATTGATTCTGTGGGGCCTTCTTTGAGAAGCGTTCCAGTGCCAATCCATTCCCCTGTTTCATGTCTTTACTGGTTTTTCTCTGTGTACCTAGAACCGATTGTTCTGGGGGTGTGACAGATTTGTGTGCTGGGTTAGCTCAACATGCGTGTTTGTGCTGAGTCTATCTACGAGTCTGAGTAAATAGCAAACATCCTACTCTGAGTACAGACTCAGAGGTGTGGACTGGAAACGTGCATCCGTCTTTGAAATCACATTTTGGAAAGCACGGTGTTTGGTAGATAAGGGCTGTACTGAGGTCACAGGAAAAAAAAGTCATGGGACTTCCCTGGTGGCCCAGTGGTTACGACTTCCTGCTTCCAGAGCAAGGGGCCGGATTCCGTTCCTGGTCAGGGAATTAAGGTCCACATGCCATGTGGCATGGCCAAAAAAGTTAGAAAGAAAGAAATCATGGCATTTGACTGCATAATGTTCTTTGTCCAGCCTGACTTTCATAACTGAGCCAAATGCTGAGAGCAGTATTAGAGGTCAGTTCAGGTCAGTTCAGTTCAGTTCAGTCGCTCAGTCGTGTCCGACTCTTTGCGACCCCATGAATCGCAGCACACCAGGCCTCCCTGTCCATCATCAACTCCCGGAGTTCACTCAAACTCATGTCCATCGAGTCTGTGATGCCATCCAGCCATCTCATCCTCTGTCATTCCCTTCTCCTCCTGCCCCCAATCCCTCTCAGCATCAAGGTCTTTTCCAATGAGTCAACTCTTCGCATGAGGTCAAGGTCAGCGTAAATCAGCTTTCACACTGGAGAACAAAAATTAACTGTATAGTCACACACAGTGACATGTCTGTTAAATACAGAGATTGCTGTGAATAGATTTATGCATTCCATTTGTTTGCAGTTGTCAAAACCTCATTAATTGTAAGCCCAATGGCATTGTTTGCCGTTTCAAACACATCCGCTACTTAATCTTAAAAGCAAAATTAAACCTTGGATTGGTATACATTTCAAGTTACAACTGTAAGCCATTGTATTCGGGGGAAGGAGTTGAGTACACACTGTAAAATAACAATTAGAAGGTGCTTTGCATTCATGGCGATTTCTGTAATTAGATTCTGTCAACTGTAATTTTTCAGGTTAATTACTTCCATGGTATAGGTCATGTAAATAATAAAGTTATCAGTCTTGATTCGTGTTAAAATAATTATATAAATCCTTAGTATTAAAGCCATAAGATGCTGTACTGTGCTTAATTGCATCTCATTCTTTGCGACCCCATAGACTGTAACCCACCAGGCACCTCTATCCATGGGGATTCTCCCGGCAAGAATGCTGGAATGGGTTGTCATTTCCTTCTCCAAGCTATCTTCCCAGCCCAGAGATCAAACCCAGGTCTTCCACCTTGCAGGCAGATTCTTTACCATCTGAGTCACCAGGGAAGCCCAAGAATACTGGAGTAGGTAGCCTATCCCTTCCCCAAGGGGTCTTCCCAACCCAGGAATCGAACTGGGGTCTCCTGCATTGCAGATGGATTCTTTACCAGCTGAGCCACCATGGAAGCCCAAATAAAAGTCTATACCTGGGCCAGGTGCTGGGGAACCACAAGAGCAGGAAACCATGGGCACTCGCCCAAGACTGCGGATCCGGCATGGCGTTTCCAGAGGGTTCTCTCGCGACTGCGCCCCTCCGCACGCGCCTCTGCCGGGTGTGGTCAGGGGCGCTGAGAGGTGTCGGTGCCGCAGGCGACGCTTGAGGAGGTATGAGGACAGCAGCAGGTTCCCAGGCGGCTCTGGCACCAAAAAGCCCGCCCGCCAGTGCAGGAGAGATGTGGATTCGATCCCTGGGCGGGAAGATCCCCTGCAGGAGGGCGTGGCCACCCACCGCAGTACTCGTGCCTGTAGGATTCCCACGGACAGAGGAGCCGGACGGACTATAGCCATGGGGTCGCAAAGAGCCAGACACGGCTGCAGTGACGCAGCACGCGTTTCCAAACAGTTTCGGCCATAGGGACCGTTCCGGTAACATCCCTGAGCGTGTTGGTCTGCACTCTGGGATTCTTAACCTGGAGTCTCCTGGGAGTCGGTGGATAGAATTCAGAGGGTCTGGAAATTTAGATTAGGGGGAAAATTTACACCTTTATTTCCATATAATTGGCGTCCTTTGTCATTCCTCACATCTTTAAACATTTTTTTTTCATGGTAGGAAGAATATATATATATATTTTTAAATTTAGGGTTAACTTCTATTTGTTATTGAAGTATAGTTGATTTACAATGTTGTGTTAATTTCAGGTGTATCGTAAAGTGATTCAGTTACACATATATATTTGGGGGGGATTTTTTTCCCTTAGAGATTATTACAAGATACTAAGAGTCCCCTGTGCTGTATATCATGTCCTCGTTGGTTAGCTATTTTATTATAGTAGTGTGTTAATGTTAATCCCAAACTCCTAACTTACCTGTTTGCTGACCATCAATTTGTTACGTCTGTGACTGTATGTCTGTATTATATGTAAGTTCCTTTGTATCATTTTTTTAGATTCCACACAACAGTGATATCATATGATACTCGTCTTTCTCTGCCTGGCTTACTTAGGAACAATTAAATTTTTTTTTCAAACTTTAAAAGGCACTCTTTTTGGTGTATAGCTGCATGAGTTTTCACAAATGCATAAAGATATGTAACCACCACCGCCATCAGCCATCAAGAAACAAGCTTTGCCTCCCCAACTAAAAACTCTCCTGGGCTGTATGTTTACAGATTCTCTAACTCCACCCCTGACTCCTGGCAACCATTGATCTGTCCTCCATTCCTAGTGTTTGCTTTTCCTAGAATGTTCTATAAATAGAAGCAGACAATATGTAGTCTTTTGGGTCTGGCTGCTTTCACTTAGCATATGGGTTTAGGAGTCACTCTTGCTGTTGTGTATATCAATATTGCTGGGTAGTGTTCTATGTATGGATATACTCACTTGTGGTTAACCATTCTCCACATGGGGTTGCATTTGGGTGGTTTCCAGCTGGGGGCACTTATAAATAAAATAAGGCTTCCCTGGTGGCTCAGACAGTAAAGAATCTGCCTGCAATGCAAGAGACCCAGGTTTCATCCCTGAGTTCAGAAGATTCCCCTGGAGAAGGAATGGCAACCCCCTCCAGTATTCTTACCTGGAGAATTCCATGCACATAGGAGCCTGGCAGGCTACAGTCCACAGGGTTGCAAAGAGACACGACTGAGTGACTAACACACACATTAATAATATGGCTATAATGTGTGCATATACGTTTCTCTGTGAATCTAGTTTTGTTTCCCTTGGATAAGTAAGCAGCATGGGATTGCTGAATCACATGTGTGTAACATTAGTTTTTTTAAAAGCACGTTGTTCTCCATAGCGATGTACTGTTTGCTTTCCTACCAGCAGAGGAGGAGGGTTTCAGTCGCTCTGCGTCTTTGCCAACATTTGCTATTGTCTGTTGTTTTGTTGTTGTTCACGTGCTAAGTCATGTCCCAAGGATCCCTGTCCTTCACCATCTCCTGGAGTTTGCTCCGATTTATGTCCGTTGAGTCAGTGATGCTATCTAACCATCTCCACTCCACCGCCCACTTCTTTTGCCTTCAGTCCTTCCCAGCATCAGAGTCTTTTCCAGTGAGGCAGCTCTTCCCACCAGGTGGCCAAAGTATTGGAGCTTCAGCTTCAGCATCAGTCCTTCTTTATGACTATTCAGGATTAATTTCCTTTAGGATTGACTGGTTTGATCTCCTTGCATTCCAAGGGACGCTCAAGAGCCTTCTCCAGCATCATGATTTGAAAGCTTCAGTTTTTCAGCACTCAGCCTTCTTTATGGTCCGACTCTCACATCCGTACGTGGCTGCTGGAAAAACTATGTCTTTGACTAGATGGACCTTTGCACCGTGATGCTTTGCTTTTTAATACACTGTCCAGGTTTGTCATAGCTTCTTAATATGCTTTCTAGGTTTGTCATAGCTTTCCTTCCATGGAGCAAGCATCTTTTAATTTCATGGCTGCAGTCACCGTCTGCAGTGATTTTGGAGCCCAAGAAAAGAAAATATGTCACTGTTTCCACTTTTCCCCCTTCTATTTGCCATGAAGTGATGGGATCAGATGCCATGATCTTAGTTTTTTGAATGTTGAGTTTCAAGCCAGCTTTTTCACTCTCCTGTTTCACCCTTGTCAAGAGGTTCTTCACTTTCTGCCACTAGAGTGGTGTCATCTGCATATCTGAGGTTGTTGATATTTCTCCCGACACTCTTGATTCCAGCTGGTGATTCATCGAGCCCAGCATTTCACATGATGTGCTCTGCATAGAAGTTAAATAAACTGGTGACAATGTACAGTCTTGTCTTACTCCTTTCCCAGTTTGGAACCAGTCTGTTGTTCCATGTCCAGTTCTAACTGTTGCTTCTTGACCCGCATACAGGTTTTGCAGGAGGCAGGCAGGGTGGTCTGGTATTCCCATCTCTTCAAGAATTTTCCACAGTTTGTTGTGCTCCACACAGTCTAGGCTTTTGAGTAGCCAATGAGGCAGAAGGAGATGTTTTTCTGGAATTCCCTCATTTTCTATATGATCCAGTGAATACTGGCAATTTGATCTCCGGTTCCTCTGCCTTTTTAAACCCAATTTGTATATCTGGAAGTTCTTGGTTTACATACTGCTGAAGCCTAACTTGAAGGATTTTGTGCATAACCTTGCTAGCATGTGAAATGAGCACAGTTGTGCGATAGTTTGAACATTCTTTGCCATTGCCTTTCTTTGGGACTGGAATGAAAACTGACCTGTTCTAGTCCTGTGACTGTTGCTGGGTTTTCCAAAGTTGCTGACATATTGAGCTCAGCTCTTGAACAGCATCATCTTTTAGGATTTTAAATGGCTCAGCTGTAGTTCTGTCCCCTCCACTAGCTTTGTTTGTAGTGATGCTTCCTAAGGCCTACTTGACTTCACACTGCAGGGCGTCTGGCTCTGAGTGAGGGACCGCACCTTGTGGTTATCTGGGTCAAGACCGTTTTTTATACTTTTTCTATGTATTCTTGCCACTTATTCTTTTCTGCTTCTATTAGGTCCATACCGTTTCTGTCCTTGGGTGAGGTGTGCCCTTGATGTCTCCAATTTTCTTCAGGAGTTGTTTACTCTGCTAATTTTGCCATTCTTCTAGGTGAGTCATAATATCTAGTTGCAGTTTTAATTTGCACAATGACCAGTGTCTTAGAGCATCTTTTCCTGGGTTTATTTGCTAACTGTACATCTTCTTTGATTGTGTCTGTTTAAATATTTTGCCCATTAAAAATATTGAGTTGATAGTCCTATATAATTTGTTTTATGCAATTAAAAACATCATTCCAAGGACATTTCATCAGCCAAAAGGGTCCAAGTCACCAAAAAGATTAGAACCCTTGGGAGACACACAATCTTTGAAATATCTTTGGTATTTACATTTTTAGCTCCCTTCAAGAAAGGAGCAGCAGAGGATGAGATGATTGGATGGCATCGCCAACTCAATGGACATGAGTTTGAGCAAACTCAGGGAGATAGTGAATGACAGGGAAGCCTGGCTTGCTGCAGTCCATGGAGTCCCAAGTGGTAGGTAGCTTGTCCATGATAGAGCATACCATCATTCTTTTTTTCTGTTCTGTGTACATAAAATAGGATTTCACAGTATCGCTCTCAGCTGTGAGCAGGATCCCTTATGCCTCCCTCCTCTTTGGTGAACCATAAAGCATTTCTTCTGTTTTTATTTGTGAAATCCCTTGGCCCTCTTTGATTCTTAACCCAAATGGAAGAAATCCTAAGTTGTAGGAAAAAGTGAACCAACATACTCCAAGAGAATAGTCCAGTTCCACCTTCAAAATTAAGAGCTCTTTCTTCAGGCAGGAGACAAGTTTGACGGTGTGTTTGATCACTGTTTGTGATTATCTCCACGACACGGAGGACTGATGTGTTTTTCTGCCTTGATCTGTCTTTTTCATCCAGCTCCCTAACAGAACTCATCTCCCAGCAAATTTTTTTTAATCTACTGGAGCTATTTTTTAAAGGCTCTGCAGACTCTTTAAGTGGGTAGCTAAATACTGACTCAGTCATATCTGAATCTGTGAGTCAAGTTTCAATATAATCTTGAGTGGCTGACGTTTTTAGGAATCATATCCTTATTTATGATCAACAGATCTGTCTTGTTTTGTGGTTCTTCTGTTAAGGGATATAAAGAAGATATAAGGTACAGATATTTGTGCAACACTATTTTATTATTTTGCAATGAAGTGTCTTATGTAGGATTCTCTTCCTCCCCACTGGAGAGAAAACACATTGGAAAACTGCATGCAGTGTACGTACTGAAAATGAATGCTTGGCACACACACCCCCGAAATGATGCCATGATGAAGAATTCTTCCATGTGTTAGTTATTGCTTTAGAGTGAATTTTAGTGATAAATAGATGCCCTACATTTTACATTTGGCACATTAGCGTATGCAAATATATGTTGAGTGCTTATAATTTGGGAAATCAGAGATGTAAAAAGCACCCCCCAGCTGCGCACAGTCCCTCTGGGGAGGAAGAGCTGCACAGGTGAAGTGCAGAGACAGCTGTGAGGCGGCGCCTTGCGGAGCCCACCGCCCGGCTTGCGGGCCTCGCGTGGGCACGGCATCCTGCGCTTGCCGTCCCGTCTCTGGTTTTCTTGGAGAAAGGAGGGTAGGGAAAGGCTCGTTTGCTCATTTGCACACACGTGTGTGCCCGTGGCCAGCTTCGCACTCGTCTTAATCAGTTTCCTCTCGCTGCTGCGGTTAAGTTCCCACCAGCTTAGCAGCTTGAAGCAACAGCCGGTTCTGACCCCACGGCTTCTCCCGGGAACTGGCGTCTCATAGGATGAGATCAGTGTGCCGCCAGGGCTGTGCTCCGAGTTGCAGACTCTGGGAGGAAGGAGCCTGCATTCAGGTCACGCAGGTGAGGTCCATGGTGGCTGACGGTGAAGGGTGGTCTCCGGGTTCTAGAGGCTGCCCCATTCCCTGGCTCCAGGCCTGCTTCCTCCATCATCAGAGTCAGCAGTCCCTCTCCTGTTTCCACCATCTGTATCCCCGACCCCACCCCACCGTCACATCTCTCTTCGGCTCCTTTCCTGCTTTTAAGGTGACCACCCTGGAGCCACCCTGAGAATCCAGGATCCTCTCCCCTATGTTAAAGTCGGCGGGTTAGGAATCTCAACTCCCCTGCTAAGCCCCTTCCCAGCAGCACCGGGATCACTGCACGCTGGGTGGGACTCTTGGGGGATATTTTTAAAATTCTGCCTCCCAGCTCCCTCCACACCCACGTTAACATCAAAATGACAAAATTTAAGTTTCTATTGAGTGACTGTTCGCAGCAAAGGGATTTGTTTCCATTTCTGAGACAATATGTGCAGAGATAATTCTGTGATATTTACACATTTGGTGTTTACGCCTCGCAGACTCCATTATACATATCTTTAGGAATACTCTTTACATAAATTAAGATGATTTGTCTCTTTCCTGAAAACAGCAACATGCCACACATTCTGGATGGAAATGAGGGATTGTTTACACCAGGGACCAAATTAAACTCTGGGAGAATTCCGAAGTAGGATAGATGGAAATGTGCTCGAATGTATGGCATATCTTAGGTTTCCTAGGAACCTCCTTGTCAGTATAACCATAAATTAATATTGCAAAACTAGTTAATTATGAACTCATCTAGTATCCTAATGTGTGTCTGAGGTCCTCTGGCATTTAACAGAGAAAGGAATCCTTCCTCGGTGGGCTTGCCCAGGGCCACCGCTGTCACCTGGGAAGATGGGTCACCCCCATGTGGTGGAGGTCTGGTGCTGGGGTCAAAGGCTATGGATTCTTTTTTTTTTTCCTCCCGGCTGCGCTGGGCCTTCGCTGCTGTGCCTGAGGCTTCTCTAGTTGTGGAGAGCGGGGGCTCCCCTCTAGTTGAGATGCGTGGGCCTCCCGTTGTGGGGGCTTTTCTTGTTGCAGGGCACAGCTCTAGGGTGCAGGGCCCAGGAGTTGGCACACAGGCTCAGTTGCCCTGCAGCATGTGGAATCTTCCTGGACCAGGGATCAAACCTGTGTCCCCTGCACTGGCAAGGGTTCTTACCCTCTGTACCACCAGGGATGTCCCCAGAGGGAATGGATCCTATTTTCTGCCCCCAGTCCCCCTCCCCTCCTGGCTGGGCCATGTGGGGCAAGTTCTGTGTTCTCAAGCCTTACTCTATCTGGGAGTAATTCTGACTAGGCTGTAATGAAGTAGCATCTAAGAAGATAATTTGTGAATCAGGAAGAGTTAGACACCTGCTAGTTACGGGCTTTCCAGGTGGCTCAGTGGTAAAGAATCTGCCTGCCAATTCAGGAGCCCCAGGGTGGTGGGTTCTATCCCTGGGTGGGGAAGGTCCCCTGGAGAAGGAAATGGCAGCCCACTCCAGTATTCTTGCCTAGAGAATCCCATGGACAGAGGAGCCTGGCGGGCTACAGTCCAGAGGGTCGCAAAGAGTCAGACACAGCTGAAGTGACTTAGCGCACACGCAGTTAAGGATGAGATGTTTAGGTAGCATCTTTGATTCAGTGGACATGAATTTGAGCAAACTCCGGGAGATACTGGAGGACAGAAGAGCCTGGCGTGCTGCAGTCCAGGGGGCTGCAAAGAGTCAGACATGACTTAGCGACTGAACAAGTTAAGCAGCCATAGAGAGAGAATCCACACTTGTTCTGACAACTTCTGGAACCAGGATAGAGGAGATGGGGTTTCTCACAAGAAGGTGCTCCGCAGGGGCTAATCTTGGAATCAAAAGCAAAAAAGGTGGGGTTCACCTTCCCATTTCTTCAGCCCTGGAGCAGCTTCCTTGAGGTGGGGTGTGGGCTCCCCAGTCTCAGTGTCAATGCTTCCCAGTCAAGAGCCTGAGGGTGAAGCTCTTATATTAAGAGGATGCTCCTGGCCTTTCCCGTCTTAGACTGTTTCTTTGCTTTGGAGAGAGAGGCATACACATTTGCCCTCTGGGACTTTGTGAAATCCACCCTCGGGAAGTACGACGTTGCCTGCAGACAGATTGGCTCTCTCTGCAAACTGGGAGCCTCGTCTGCTCCGTGACCCCACTTCCCTGAGTTCTGCTTCCTCCCCAGGGTGAGAGCATCTTTAGGGTGGCCCTTCCTCACCCCCTAGTTCAGCCCTGGTTTGGAAAAAGTGAAAGTTAGGGTTTCGACTCTTTGCCACCCCATGGCCTATACAGTCCATGGAATTCTCCAGGCCAGAATGCTGGAGTGGGTCACTTTTCCCTTCTCCAGAGGATCTTCCCAACCCGGGGATCTTACCCAGGTCTCCCGCATTCCAGGCAGATTCTTTACCAGCCAAGCCACAAGGGAAGCGCAAGAATACTGAAGTGGGTAGCCTATCCCTTCTCCAGAGGATCTTCCTGACCCAGGAATTGAACCAGGGTCTCCTGCATTGCAGACGGATTCTTTACCAACGGAGCTCTCAGGGAAGCCCTCTGGTTTAGGAAACTCAGAAGCTGACGCCATGCAACTTGCATAAGACTCCCTCTATGCCGTGTTCCCTTTCATGGGGAAGGGGATGCTGGTCCCCTAGGGACACAAGGTTGGGAGGGGGCCGGGTGTCGGCGAGGCTGCGGCTGTGGACAGCACCTGCTGGGCGGCCTCCTTTCTCCTGCCTTGTCCTTCACTGGGGCACTGAACGTGGGGCTGGCGGGTGCGGCCCGCACAGTAAGCATCCTCTCTGAGAAGGATTTCCTGCCCGCTCTGCCCCCACACTGCCCTCTCCATCCCACTCCAGCCTCCACTACTTAGCGGGTGCCGCCACACGTCCATCCTACTTAGCAGGTGCCCCCACACGTCCATCCTACTTAGCGGTGCCCCCACACGTCCATCCTACTTAGCGGGTGCCGCCACACGTCCATCCTACTTAGCAGGTGCCCCCACACGTCCATCCTACTTAGCGGGTGCCCCCACACGTCCGCTCTTCTCTCCTCCACTTTCCCTGGAGGGGCTGGCAGTGGGGCCACACTGTCCATGCAGTCGTCCCCCTGGAGCAGCCCCCTGGTGCTGTGGGGGCTGGGGGGTCCCCTTCCCCCCCGACACCCACCCCCAGAAAGGATTATGACACGGGCTCTTGCCCCTGCCAGCCGGTGTCTGGGTCCTGCAGCTCCATCCTTTGCTCCCATTTCTGTCCCAGGGGACCCCCTTCTCCCTCAGGACCCAACCCATCTCCACCCAGAGGCACCTTCTTTGACCCGTTCTGCAGGGCCCCTGGCTTGGAGAGAGTCAAGCCACCTGGCAGGGTCACACTGGGGGCATCAGGGCAAGGGTGTCTCCCTCCAGTGCCCAAGACAGGGTCTTCTGAGAGGCTGGACCATCCCAGGGACTGCCCTCAGGGTCCTCACCAAGGCAGAAGCTCCTGGGAAGAGTCTGGTGTCAGTCATTTAAACTAAGCCCTGAAACCACGCGGTTTCTTACAGAGGCAGTAAATATAGACTCCTGATGGTCCGGCGACAGTGGCCTCAGCCTCAGACACGCAGCTCCCAGTGCCACAGAGCATTGTGTGGGTGGGGGGGAGTTGGGGTGCTCTTTCCTCTGTCCCCCAGACTGCAGCCCAGCCCATCATGTTTCATTGAACACAACCCACCTTACATACATTTTAAAATTACTCTGTTTGTACTACATCCCAGGAGATCTGATGTCATCTTTTAAATGGTGACTGTACTATATCCTATGTGATACTCGAAGACAGTCTTACGAGCAACCACAGCACGGTCGAGGTGATCCTGTAATGAAGTTCACGTCAAGACTGTTTTGTAAATGCTTGTGAATTGGGGGTTTGTCTTTTAAGTAAAATGTAATTTGAAACTTGACATTATTCGAGCTGTTCATTCGGCATTCATGGTGTTTAATTAAGAGTGGCGAGTGTGTGTGTATATATGTGCATCACACACAGTACCTGAGTCTGTCTGGACCATCAACCCTTTGGAAGAGAGAGCTGATTCTGACTCCGTGGCTGGTGGCTGTTATTCTCAGAACTGCTTACCAGACTCACTGACTGCTCAGAACCATTCCCTGATGTTCTAGCGGCTGTTAGCTGGGAATTTCTAATTCTGGTTCAGTTTAAAGATGGCCAAGCGTTTATTGTTGTCCTGTAAAAGGCAGAAATAACGAGTCTTGGTACAGTGGATGTGGCCTGTGTAGGAACCCACAGGGGTGTTGAGAAATGAGACTCATAATCCCTGCGTCTACATGCTTTTCCTTTCATAGGCAAGTCCATCCTCCTGCAGACAGAGCTCTGATGTTTTTATGCCTGAAAAGGCTTGGAAAACAAACACAACACAGAAGTAAAGTGCTGATTCTGTGCGTGCTAAGTCACTTCAGTCGTGTCCAGCTCTTTGCAACCCCATGGACTGTAGGACCACCAGGCGCCTCTGTCCGAGGGATGCTCCGGGCTAGAATACTGCAGTGGGCTGCTGTGCACACCTCCGGGGACCTTCCCGACCCAGGACCGAGCCTGTGTCTCTCATGTCTCCAGCATTAGCAGGCAGGTTCTTTACCCCCAGTGCCACCTGGGAGGCCTGATTCCCGTGCTCTGGCTGCAGAATTTTTATGGATGGGATTAAGGTCTTAATCATGTGATTTAAATTCATGTCCGACTCTTTTTTGACCCTAGGGACTGTAACCTGCCAGGCTCCTCTGTCCATGGGGTTTCCTAGGCAAGAATACCAGAGTGGGTCGCCATTCCCTTCTCCAGAGGATCTCCCTGACCTAGGATCACACCCACGTCTTCTGTATCTCCTGCACTGCAGGAGGGTCCTTTACCCGCTGAGCCACCAAAGGAGTCTCTTAAACTATATATATATATATTTTTTCAGGTAACAATGCTCTTTTAAAAAATCTGCATAACCTTAACCTCACCTTGGGAAGAAATCAAGGGCACTTTGTCATGAATCATTTGGCTAAAATACCTTTCTAGCATCCTATACAGTTCATTCACATTGGAATTGGTGAAAATCAGGTGATTTGCCAGTCTGCACTTGCCCAAATAAAACTGAGCATAATTTGTAGATAGAAACCTAGACTTCCTGAGCTGAATGGAAGTTCTAGCAATTGCCCAACCAGGAATGACATATTGCTCATAAGGAGACAGAAATCCCAAGGATCAGTTCTCACCCAAGTAGAATCAATATCTCAGCTGGAGGTGGGGGGAAAGGGAATTTCTTGAGTGTATCTTTTTTTTTTTAATTGAAATATAGTCAATTTATAGTGTGTTAATTTCTTCTGTACAGCAAGGTATCTCAGTTATGCATGTATATATTCTTTTTCATATTCTTCTCCATTATCCCAGGATATTGAGTATGCTATACCCTGTGCTAGACAGGAGAACCGGGGAAGGCAATGGCACCCCACCCCAGTGCTCTTGCCTGGAAAATCCAGTGGACGGAGTAGCCTGGTGGGCTGCAGTCCATGGGGTCGCTAACAGTCGGACAGACTGAGCGACTTTCACTTTCACTTTCACTTTTCTCTTTCATTCATTGGAGAAGGAAATGGCAACCCACTCCAGTATTCTTGCCTGGAGAATCCCAGGGATGGGGGAGCCTGGTGGGTTGCCGTCTATGGGGTCACACAGAGTCGGACATGACTGAAGTGACTTAGCAGCAGCAGCAGCAGACAGTAGAACCTTGATGCTTTTCCATTCTATATATACTACTTTGGTGTATGCCTTTAATAATGTGCTTGTAAGTGTGTGTGTGTGTGTGCCTGTGTATGTGCAGACTCCATAGCTCTTACCTAGAGGTATTAATAAAAATGTATAGCTAATATTCAATTTGATAATACTATCTCATATTTTTAAACGTTTACTTTTCTTTGTTTGTTTATCTTTGGTTGTGCTGGGTCTTTGTTGCCACACATGGGCTTTATCTAGCTGTGGTGAGCAGGGGGATTTCTTCGAGGCGGTGCAGATTCTTCTTGTTTCGGCGCCTTCTCTTTTGCAGAGCACCGGCTCTGGGGTATGGGCCCAGTTGAGGCTCCTGGGCTCTAGAGTAAGGACTCAATAGTTATGGTGTACAGGCTTAGTTGCTCTGAGACATGTGGGATCTTCCCAGACCAGAGATCAAACCCGTGTCCTCTGTATTGGCAGGCAGATTCTTATCCACTGTACCACCAGGGAGGTCCTCATATTTTTTTTTAAGAAAAGCTTTCATTTTCCTATATCTCAGACTAGCAGCCTAGTAGGTTTGAAGCTGGTTAAAAGTCAAGAGCTCCGGTGTACTTGTTGAATCTTGCCATGATGTGCATAAAATTGCTTTCATGTTGGGACCCAATTTCTTCATTATGAAGGGAGTTGACAAAATTTCTCAATGAAATAATAGTCGTGAATGAACCAGCCTGGCAGCCCCTTAATTAGGGGGCGTGTGCATGGAGCTGGGATCCTCTAAGCTCTAATCATGGAGCACAGCTCAGTCGTGACTAATGGTTGGTTAAATGGACATTTTTAAGGTAATCTTATGTTTTCTTTGATCCAGAATATTTTTAGAATTGACATTACTCTTTTGTTGTATATGTTTAAGGTGTAGGATATAATTTGATATGTATGCACTGTGAAAGTGAAGTGGCTCAGTCGTGTCCGACTCTTTGTGACCCCTTGGACTGTAGCCTACCAGGCTCCTCTGTCCGTGAAATTTTCCAGGCAAGAGTACTGGAGTGCGTTGCCATTTCCTTCAAGGATTGCTGCAATCCAGCTAATTAATATACGCCTGAATCGGAAAGATGCCCTGGAGAAGGGAATGGCTACCCACTCCAGTATTCTTGCCTGGAGAATCCCATGGACAGAGGAGTCTAGCAGACTACAGTCCATGGGGTCGCAAAGTGTTGGACACGACTGAGCGATTAACACTTTTAACTCTTCACCTTAAGTGATTACCTTTTAGTGTTTGTGTGGTGAGAACACTTGAGCTCTACTCTCTTAGCAGATTTTAAGTATACAGTACTGTGTTATTAACTATAGTTACCATGCTGTGCATTAGATCCCTAGAACTTACTTATCTTGTAACTGCAAGTGTCTACAAATGACGTCTCTCCATCTCCCCGTTCCGCAGCCCCTGGCAACCACCTGACAGTCAACTCTTTGCTTCTGAGTTCAACTTTTTTAGATCCCACATATAAGTGAGATCATACAGAATTTGTTTTCCTGTGTCTGGCTTATTTCACTCAGAGGAATAAAGTCCTTCAGGTTTACCCGTGTTGGTACAAATGGCAAGATCTCTCTCTTTTTTCAAGGCTGAGTAATATTCAGTCATCTCTGTCTCGATATATTTATATATAAATGCAATGAACATGGGGTTACAGATACCTCTTTGAGATGATTATTTCATTTCCTTTGGGTATTTACCCAGAACTGAGATTGCTGGATCAATATTACTTTTCTCTTTACTTTTTTTAAAAGCAGCATTATGGTACATTTCACATGATATTACCTCTTAGTATTCTTTTCCTGCTATGGATGGGAAGTGTGTAAATTGATGAAATTAGTATCCTTGCTTTTGCATTTCAAATTGGAAAAACAGAAACAGAGCCTATCACCTCTGTTAAGGTAATATCTCCACACTCAGGTCCCAAATCTGTGTACTTCAACCCGACATGGACCTGGAAATCCCAGGGTGCTCCAGGTTGGTGTGAGTTAGGATGTCCTGATATCAGACCTTTTGTGAAAAACTCGAGGAACCTGACGTGCAAGGCCGGCTACCCCAGACAGCTGCTTCCTTCTCCAAACAAAATTGTAAATGGCTTTCTGAACAAAAGCTATGAACTAATCCCCACTGTTCATTATCTTTAAATAGCACAACATTCCAGTGAAATACTTTTCCAGGTATTTCGACAAGTGAAATCACTTGTTTGTGCTTCACAGTACAGCTTTTTCAGTAAAATGACTTAGAACTTTTCCCTCCTATAAATGAAAGGGAATCAGTCCTTCAACTGTAGAATTCTTTGGGGATTTTTTTTTTTTTAATTCTTTCATCTTTCTTTCTTTTTTGAACATTCTAGTCTCCTATAGCAAAAACAGGCAAGACATGATAAACTGTGGAAGATGACGGCAGTGTGCAGTTTTCCAAAAAAGAATCTCACATTTTAGATCTAGTTATTGCAGAAAAAACAAAACTAAGAAGAACAGGCCCACGCATAGGATTGTTTGTGATCACCAGCCACGCAGTACACATTTTAAAAAATTATTTATTTTTAATTGGAAGATAATTGCTTTACAGTGTTGTATTGGTTTCTGCCTTACATTGACACGAATCACACATAGATATAAGTATGTTTCCTCCCTCCTGACCCTGTCTCCCACTTCCCACCCCATCCCACCCCTCTAAGTTGTTACAGCAAATTCCCACTGGGTATCTGTTTTGCGTATGGTGATGTATGTGTTTCCATGTTAGCCTCTCAATTCATCCCACCCTCTCCTTCTGTGTCCACAGTCTGTTCTCTGAGCCTGCGTCTCCACTGTGCAGCACACATTTTGAAGGGTCCGTTCAGCCCTGGTCACTGTATCTCCTTGCAGGGTACTTGAGGGGCAGGAAGCGTGGCCCAGCGCTCACTGGGATTCTAGTCCAGGTGGGCAGGCAGTTCAGATACATGAGAAGTGGAAAGCAACCTCGGAGACTTTTCCACATGGGCAGGGTGGGGACAGTACCTGGAGGAGCAGAGGGAAGAGATGGGCAGCAAAGTGGACCCATTTGGTTGTCATTTCGGGGGCTCTGAAGAGCTCCGGTACCACAGTCCTTTATGCCTCGGTGCAGAGGAGGATTCAGGGAGAGGCAGTGATAGGTGAGAAGTGATTTATTAGAATAGGACACTTGTGCAGCCTACAGGGGGGAAGGCAAGAAATGCCACGCCCGAGAACTTAGTGGGCTATGGTTTTATAATCAAAAGAAAAGTGGGGAGAGGCAGAAGAGCTTCTTTGTCTTTCTGGAGTAGACGTCATGCTTCCACCATCACCTCCTCCTCCAGGCTGAGCAGGGGGATTTTCTTGTCTTTGCGTGGTCAAGCTAGGTCCACAGATTGCTGTTTTTCATGTCTGCAGAGAGCATGTCTTGGGATCATTAACCTTCAGAGCTCACTGGGCAGCGTGTGGGTCTCTTGCTACCGTGGTTTTATTGTTTGGGGGGCTTGTCTCGTATTTCTCTTGCATGGTTTTGTTGCTGAGCAAGCCTGCTTTGTTGAGTAATCACTAATTTACAGGGGGCTTCCCTGGTGGCTCAGATGGAAAAGCGTCTGCCTACAATGCGGGAGACCCAGGTTCTATCCCTGGGTCGGGAAGATCTCCTGGAGAAGAAAATGGCAACCCACTCCAGTATTCTTACCTGGAAAATCCCATGGATGGAGAAACCTGGTTAGGCTACAGTCCATGAGGTCGCAAAGAGTCGGACATGACTTCACTCACTCACTCCCATATTTTTCTATCTATAGTCCCCTAGTGAGATTCACTATTTAATCACCTTCTCTGTCCCTTTACTCTGTCCCTGTCAAGAGGAGAGGCAGGTGGGGGCAGCCCACCCGTACTTCTGGTCCACTCCTCATGTCCATTCCCGGAACCTCTTTCTGAAGACTCTGACCTGACTTGGTTGCTTCCTTTATTAAACACCCTAGAGGCCCCTTGTCATCTTCATGCAAGGATGCCATCTTCTCAGCCCCAGAGTCAAGTCCCAACCAGGCCCCTCCTGATCTCTGACCACCCCCCAATCCAGCCACCCTCTGCATGCTCTCTGGCTCATGCCCTCCTTGTGAGCGGCCCCTGCCACTCAGAAGGGGCCCAGCACGAGCTTGGGAGCCAACAATGAAGGGCCTCCCCCAGGGACCCATGCAGGGCAGGACATCAGGCGGGGAGGGGGCGGGCAATGAGCTGGCAGAGGCAGGCATTTGTCTGCAGGAGCTCCAGGAACAGGGCTGGACCAGATGGGAAGGAGGGGCAGGGCTGGTGGAAGCAGGAGGCTCTGCAGTGTCCACAACTGTCAAAGTCAGGGTCAAGACCATTTAAAAGGCTGGACTTGCGCCAGGCTGCAGAAAGTGCACTGACTCTGGATGTCTCCAAATGTTAAAGTCGAGAACTTCAGATTAAACTTTCTTTCCAGCTAGAATTGCCTTCTTCCTCGCCCTGGGATTCCTGGACAGCCAGTACTCATGGAAACAATTTCCTGCTTGCCCATTCTGTCCCGTGCCCTGTCCCCTAGCCCCGGGTGAGGTCACAGGGCGCAGGCACAGCAGGCAGGTGTGTTTGGGCACCGGGAGAGCAGCGCTGGGGAGAGCAGCACCTGCCCCGACCACAGGGGGCGTCCTGCTCAGGGTAAGCCTGGCTGGGTGGGGGTGGGGAACACCTGATTTTTCAAGATAAATGGCCATCTCCTTTGTGTATGTAGATGATATAATTTTAAAATGTGGACAACTGAGGATATTCTTTACATCAGGCAAGCTAAACAGGCTGTATCTCCTGGCTGCATGAGGTCTCTGGGCAGTCGCCTTCTCCTCCCGTAACTGATACATTCCTGGCCCATTTCTATACCTCTGGAAATCCATCCCTCTGTCTTTTCCACAGTGCACCTCTGCCTCCTTCATTTCCCTAAGTCCCCACGGGCATCCTCGAAGGCTCTGTCTTTATATCCAGGCCCCTTTGACTCATGGACTCAGGCCTCGGGTGCCCTTATCTGCAGCCAGGTGATTTGCAGAGCGGGAAATAGGTAAAGTGGCAAGGCAGCCCCGCCCTCCCCCAGGCCAAGTGCAGAGCTGCTGCGAGGCTGTAGACTGTGTCACTAGGAGGAGGAAAAAAAAGGCAAAGGAGACAAGCAAAATGTTGACACTTAGCTGCCAAGCTGAGCATCTTCTTATAATATCTCACAGGGAGAAAGTAGGTCAGCATCGCCCAGTGCAGGCTGGTTTTCCTGCTGTCTCGTCAGCAGTGTGCAGACGCTCCACTTGACCTGCCAGGGAGCCGGAGACTGCCCGGCCGGAAGTAATGAGAGGAGACCCTCACGTTCTAGGAAGGCATTTTAAGGAAAGAGAATCCAGGAATCTCGCTCCCTCTGCTTGTGATCAGAGGCTGTGAAAACGATTAGGGCTGGAAGAGGACTGAGGATATGAGGGAGTCATGGGGGTGGGTGCTGGGTATTGGCCTGTCGGTAGTGACATTTAATAAAATAAAAATTTTTCATTCAACTGTATGATAGCCTTGATTTTGAAAATTGAATTAACTAACAGACTTATGCCTTTGAAAGGTCAACTGGATCAAATTCAGTTCGACCCTTTGTCTTTAGATCTGAAAGCCAAGCCATGCAAAGAGTCCATCAACGAAGAATGGATAAATGACATGGGGTCCGTCCACACAGTGGAGTATTATTCAGCCTTGAAAAGGGAATTCTGCCCCAGCTATAGTAATGGCTGAACCTTGAGGGCTCAGTGAGATTAGCCGGACTCAAAGGATGAACCCTGTGTGATTCCACTCAGAGGAGGTCCCTAGGATTGTCAAAGTCACAGAGACAGAAAGCAGAGAAGAGGTTCTCGGAGGCTGGAGGAGGGAGGGTGGGAAATGTTCAGTGAGTGTGGGGTTTCCGTTTGGGAAAATGAAAAAGTTCTGGAGATGCCGGTGGTGAAGGTTGCTCTGTGAAGGGACTTAATGCCACTGAACTGTACACTCCAAAAAGGCTTAAAATGGTAAATGTTATGTTCAGTCTATGCTGAAAATGAAAGTCACTCAGTCATGTCTGACTCTTTGTGACCCCATGGATCCTACAGTCCATGGAATTCTCCAGGCCAGAATACTAGAGTGGGTAGCCTTTCCCTTCTCCAGGGAATCTTCCCAAACCAAGGATCGAACCCAGGTCTCCTGCATTGCAGGTGGATNAGTCCATGGAATTCTCCAGGCCAGAATACTAGAGTGGGTAGCCTTTCCCTTCTCCAGGGAATCTTCCCAAACCAAGGATCGAACCCAGGTCTCCTGCATTGCAGGTGGATTCTTTACCAGCTGAGCCTCAAGGGAAGCAGTCTCCACCACATTTAAAAATTCCTACCAGCGCCACAATCTGAGGACAGCATCTGGGAGACTCCAAACTCTTTTCTTTCACACAGACCAGGGTTCTTGAGAACTGTCTTCTCCCCTCTTCAGCCTAGCAGAAACCTCAGTGGTCTTTTTTCTCCATTCTATCCGACTCTTCTTGCTCGGCCAGGTACGACCACATCCTGTCCTAACGAAAGCAGTGAGATTCTTTAAACTTGATAAGAGGCCTTTTAAGGAAACCCTCTCTGCATTTGTGGTTCCAAGCAGAATGTGGTCCTGTCTGCCTCAGCTTTGGGTAAATGGACGTTCATATCTAAAAATCAGGACCGTATCAAGAGGCTCTCATTCTTCCCCTGGCCAGTCTTGGCACATCTGTGACATCTGTGTGGAGGAACAGCGCCCAGCTGGTCCCCACCTAGCTGCTGCCTCCCACTCGACCCGGGATCCTCCCTCAGGGGCCCCGGGGTCCCTCCAGTTCTGGTTCCGGTTCTGTTGACTCCTGGAGTTCCCTGCCCTGTGTCCTCCCACACTTGGAAAGAAGGGCGGGGAAGGAGGGGCGGGAGCACCTCACTCAGAGTCCTTGTTGGGAGGGAGCACAGTGTAGGCCTCACCCCACCCAGGCCAGGCTGCAGGCACCTGAGGACCCCCACCCCTACCCGGCCCCCCGGGAGTCTTGCTGCCTGGAGAGGTCTGGAGGTCTCCCAGCCGGGGAGGCGCCCCCAGTCTCGTTCCTGAGGCAGATGGCGCTAGGGAGGAGATTTGCACCGCTTCACTCTGTGCTGTGGCTGGCACCTCCCACGGGGGTCTCTGTCCTCCTTTGACTCCAGCAGAGCTGGGGAGGCCCTGCGCTTGGGCAGCTGGACAGGCAGACTGGGCTGGCAGTGGCCCTGCCCAGAGCCGGGCCTGCCCGCTGGGTGGGCAGTGCGGGCCGGAGTGGGGAAGGCACGTGGAGGAGTCTGCCGCTCGGGCTGCAGACTTTGGGGAAGGAGGAGGGGGGCTCCCCGTGGGGTACTGGGGCTGAGGATCCTGGTGAGGCGTGCTGGGGCTGTCCCAGCAAGTGGGAGTTCGGGGGAGCTCAAGAGAAGATGAAGGGGTCCCCATCAGGGACACACATCAGCCAGTGGATGGGGCGGAGGGAGGCCGCAGATCAGGGCCCCACTGACAGCAGGGTGCCCTGGGGATCTAGAAAAGCAGCCTGGGGATAAAGCAGGACTTCCTTAGGACTAAGAGGAAGACCTTAGCCGCTGTCGTCATAATGAGAGTGCCCTGAGGCCCAGGTGAGCAGCTCTGGGACGCGGACGTTGATTGGATGGGTGGTTGGATGCAGGAGTGGGGGAGACGTAGGTGGGTAGGTAGGCGCGTGAATTACCCCTGGATGCGAAGGCTGATGAAGCTAGAAAAGGAGCCAAGATCAGGTCATGAGGGGCGGGTGAGGGGCCTGGGCACAGTGCGGAAAGCCACGTGCGGAGCTTAAGCGGGAGGTCTCTGCGTCTGAGCCGCCCTTCTGGCTCCGAGTGGGCAAGAGGCTGGTGGAAGCGAGAGCAGCTGGAGGCGGAGCCGTGGGGAGAGGCCACGTGGCTGCCCTGCAGTCAGGTTGCGGGACATGCGCGTGCTGCCAGCGGGCCGGGTCCATGAATTGATTCAGGAAGCACAGCCCTCAGGGCGCAGTGTCTTAGTTAGATGACTAAGTTAGCTAGTCAGATGACTAGTTAGGTGACTGGGGAAAGAGCGGGCGGCGCCGGGACAGCCCGCAGTCGACTAGGCAGCTGGCGGGGCAGCACCACTCGCTCGGGGCCGCGGAGGGGTCGTGGGCAGGCGGGCAGCGCCTCCTCCCCGGGCCCTGAGGGCCGCCCTGCGCCCGCTCCCGCCCTGCGTCCCCGGAGCCCCGCTCGGGAGTCTGCAGATGGACTGGCCGGTCCCCCCGCCGAGCCGCGGCGCGGGGGGCCGTGGAGACCCCCGCCCCGGCCTCCGTCCCGCGCTGGGGCCGAGGGGACGGTGGGTCGGCCCTGCGGGCCGCTGGCCGTGGGTCCCAGCGACCCGTGGGCCGGCGGCGGCTCCGGGCATTCTGAGCCGGGCCTGCGGGCGCCCCGGGGGCGCGGGGCTCGGGGTCGGGAGGAGGGCCCGCCGTCCGCGGGAAGGTGAGGGCTGACGGCCCGCGCCCCGGGGCGGTGCGGCTCCTCCAGCCGCCTGGCTCGAGCTCCTGATCGGCTGCTGTGACAGAGAAAGGGGGGCCTCCTGGTTTCTCGCGGCGGTTCCAGAAATGCAGCTGCTGCCCTCAGCGCTTCTGAGACCTGCAGAGGTGACCCACAGGGCCCCCGCGGCCTCCCCGAGAAAGCAGTTGAGCTGCACTCAGTGAGCCCCTCCTGTCAGGGTCCAGCTGGAAAGATCAGCCAGGCATGGGAACGCAACCTAAATGTCCCTGGATGGGGGAATGGATAAGGAAGGTGTGGTACGTGTGTACAGTGGGATAGTACTGAGTCCCGAAAAAGAGTGAAGCCGTGCCACTTGCAGCAACGTGCATGGACCGGTACATTATCATGCTGAGTAAAGTCCCTCAGAGAAAGGTGAGGATAAAGATGGCACCTCTCATATGCACAATCTGAAAGAAATAGTGCAAGTGAACGTATTTGTAAAACAGACTCACAGATACAGAAAACAAACTTACGGTTTCCAAAGCGGAAAGGATTAGGGGAGGGATAAATGAGAAGTTTGGCATCAGCAGACAGACACTGCTGTCCATAAAACAGATAAGCAACAAGTACTTATTTATAGCACAGAGAACTCTATACTCAACAATCTATAATAACCTATATGGAAAAAGAACCGGAAAGTGTCAATACAGGTATACCTGTAACTGAATCACTTTGCTATATACCTGAAGTTAACACAATGTTATAAAACAGTTATACTCCAATATAAAATAAAAAGTTAAAAAGGAAAGATCCCATAAGCTCAGCGCATTCTGAGAAAACCCCCACCATCAAACTTTAGTTCTTGAACTTCCCTTATCTTGCTTCAAAGGAATTTCCACTTTCTCTATTTTCTGTCCCAGAAAGGTGGTACTGTTGTTCAGTTGCTAAGCCGTGTCTGATTCTTTGCAACTCCGCGGACTATAGCCAGACTCCTCTGTCCTTCAAGATCCTCCAGAGTTTGTCAGATTCATATGCAGTGACTCAGTGATGCTATCTAACATTGCTGGTGCTTAATGTTGGGAAAATTGTCCTTGGGACAAATTGTAGTGGTGTGAATGAAATGATGCTTCTCAAAGTTTCCATGTTTATGTTACATAGAATGTTTTGGAAGCCTCAAATGATTAAAAATAGATGTGTGCCAATTTAGCTTCAGTAACAAATTAAATAACTTCGGTCTTTGGTGGGAGATTCTGCCACAGGGCCTAAACACGAAGCAAAAATTGCATTGAAACACATGGCCGGTGAGAGTGTGACGGCCGCTTGTGGCATTACAAAGGAGTATTGATCACCTTCTCTGTGGCCAGTCCTGCTCAAGGCTATAGGAAGAAAGAGATGAGGAGTCAGACTCTCTGCCTTCATTTCAGAGCCAAGTCCCTTGAATGGCAAGGAGATCAAACCAGCCAATCCTGAAGGAAATCAACCCTGAATATTCATTGGAAGGACTGGTGCTGAAGCTGAAGCTCCAATTCTTTGGCCACCTGATGCGAAGAACTGACTCATTGGGAAAGACTCTCAATGTTGGCAAAGATAGAGGACGGGAGGGAAAGCAGGTGACAGAGGATGAGATGGTTAGGTAGCATCACTGACTCAATGGACATGAATTTGAGCAGACTCTGGGAGATGGTGATGGACAGGGGAGCCTGGTGTGCTGCAGTCCATGGGATTGTAAGGAGAGGACACAACTGAGCGACTGAACAGCAAACAAGTGGGAACAGGTGCACAAAGATGTTTACTGTGGCAAAAGATAAAAATTAATTTAAAACTGTGACGGCCCATCATAGGGAAAGGTTGATAGAAGACTGTCTCCCCTTCAGCGTCATGGACCACTATGCAGCCCTTGGAGGCATCTGTCAGATCTCTAGAGGCTGGCAGGGTCGGAGGGGCTGCAATGCTTCATAACTGAGAAGAACAAAATGCACAAACGCATCGTCATCCCAAAGCCCGCACCCGTGAGCACTTGTGGGCAAGGACAAAGGTATTCCGGCACACGCTGCGGGTTAGCACGTGTCTGTACGGGATCGCCTGGGCTTTAGAACTCAGTGTACAAACTGAAACGGCAGTCCCCTGGAACCAGGAGTGGGAAGAACACAGTTGGCGGCGGATCGCTGAAGCTCAGTGTTCTCGGAGTTCCAGGGAATGATGGGGGGGAGGTGGAGTCCTCAGGTGAGTGGGGACCTCATAATGCAGGGGTTTTCAGGCCAAGTGTTCAGGCTTTCTGCTGGGAAGGCATGGAGAGCTCTGGGGAAGAGCAAGCAGGTTGAGGATGGCAGGCCTGGGCTCCAGAGACCAGCACAGAGCCTGAGCTGGGGCCATGCCCACCCCATGGCCTCTTGTTTTTTCTTTTTATTTATTTTTTATTTTTTTATAAAAATTTATTTATTTTAATTGGAGGTTAATTACTTTACAATATTGTATTGGTTTTGCCATACATCAAAGCTTCTTTTATCATTTCACAGATGGTCCAACAAAAAGACTGAGGAAAACAGAGAGGAAATAAACACTTAGAAATGTACTTTTTTTTGCAGTTTTTTCTGAGTGGTGGAGAGCAGAAACAATTCTGTGAACATCACAATCCTACAGCAACGTGATTCTGGCAGAAGCAGCAATGATGTCACCCAAGAGCATGCCACTTGGACGTGAACTGGCCTCTGGTTCCTACTTTGGGAACCTCTTTGGGACCAGAGGTTAAGACTTCATGTCAGCACATTGCACATGGGCCTTTCTACTGCTCACAACTCCACACCCATGCCCGATGAGCTTCGATCCTCCTTGCTGCAGGCCCAGGGGCTCAGTCCCTCTCTCTTCCTTCTGTAACTGGCCCTCCCCTCCTTACTCTCAGGGGTCCTTCTGTGCCCAAGTGGGGCTAGAGAGAACACAGTCCACAACCCCTCCCATCTGCAAATCTTTGTTGCTCTCAAAGTAAAACACATGGCTCTTTCACTCTGGAGCTAGTGTAACTTGGAATCAGACGCACGTGGTTCAAAACTGTACTGCTGTTTCCAAGTTCTGGGATCTTTAGAAACTTCACTTTTCTGAGCCTCGGTTTTCCAGACAGATGTTTCTAGGACCCAGCAGTAAGCCAGGAACTGAGCGTTTTCAAAGTTAGCCATAAGCCTCTGTCAAATGTGTAAACCATAAATAATTCACTAGATAATTCCAAACAGTAGGTCTGGTTGGAGGCAATGAGCCCTTGAACACTGCAGGGAATAGATTTATAAGGCCTGGGGCAGGCAAAGCACCCCAGGCATCACTGTTCTTAGAAATTTCTGGTTTATGGCAACTCCAAATGACAGCCCAGGGATCTTCTGCTTCTGGTTCTTCATTTCTGTAAATGCCAGAGAGACGTAGGACCTCATTTGCTCAAGATCTCCTGAACATAAGGAAAGGGAGTACTGGGGCATTTCCCTTCTGGGGTGTAAGGCAAAGAGGGAAGAATGACTGCATTAGCTCTTCTCTGGCACCTGCCAGTCGCAGGCAGCACCATCAGGCTGGGACTCCACATGTGGGTGTCCTAGAAACCAGCAGCTCCAGATAGGACAATACAGTTTGTGAAGCACATATCACAGCCTCCAAAATGAGAAAGGCTGCTTGTTGTAGTATAGGAATGGAACAGGATTTAGAGTCAGAGGCCCTGTTTACGTCACCCTGGTAAGTCATTCAACTTCTTCACCTGTGTTTTCTTTATATGTAAACTGTCCTGATAATGACAGCATGTGTACTTCCCAGGGTTAGGATGGGATCAGATGAAGCAGTACATGCGAGTGTCCTGAATAAACTGTGAAGTTCTCTGTAAGTGCATCACTAAGGTGTGGATGGATGCTTTATGACTGCAAGCTGGCGGGGCTGAGCTCTGCTACCAGACCAGAAGCTAGTAACAGCACTGAAAACATCAGTCACTGTGACCAAACATTTATATTCCTATCAGTTGCCACTGGAAATGAAGGTCAGTGTTTTACAGCCGCTGGGCAAATAACATGTGATGATATTTATCAGCTAAGTGAATTACAAATTAATCACTTGTCTTTGTTCCTGTTCCTTCAGAACAAGCTTAGATCTGAAACAATAGTTTCAGGCTGTTAACGAGAATATGAAGACCCACCATCTAGGGGACTCACAAGCCCCACCTCAAGCAGATGCTATACTTGCCACTAAGATTCACACTGCCTTTGTAGATTAATCTCATTGAGATTTCTGTGCTAGAATAGCAGCAGCTGCTTCCCACAGTGGAAACATTTTGGAACATCTGTATTTGAATATCAAAATGCACACAAATAGTTATGCTAACAAACTATCTGGTTGGAATAAGACAACACTTTTCTCTTTTTACAAAAGATAAATTACTCATGTTCTTGGCAAAGCATGATTTCCAGCTGCAGACTCCACACACAGGAGTCATTACCTCTTGGTCTGTGACCTGAGTATTTGCAGAACTGCACCTGATGAGTCCTTTCATGGGACGTGAAGCTAGAGAAGGAAACTGGCTCATATTTTTTCAAACCACCTTTAAGGACTTCCACTTTGGGACATAAAATAGACACAGTCTAAAACTACCCAGGTTGCAAAAAACTGGACACGACTTAGCGACTGAACAACAACAAAATTAACCCAACTATAACCACACTGATGATACTACTATTAAACATTATTTTGAAGAATTAAACATGCTTTCCTTCACAGCTAGAATGTCTTCCCCCTTATTGTATGTATTTTCATAAAGGTTATATTTTGTGGGATGATTAAACACACATATAGAGAATATTTTGACATAATTGCTGATTAATTGCATATAGTTTTAAGAATAGGGAAAATACTCCCACAACTAGTATCAGAAATACACTTTTTCATCTTTATTGTCCCAGTCCACACATACCTTGTATCCCCTGCCAGTTCAGTGCCCATGAACCCAAGGCATTGGGTTAACCACCTGCAACCCAAGAGGCAGAGGGATGGAGAATAGGGACAGACTCTGGAATCAGGCATGTACGGGTTCAAAGGAAAAACTACATAATATTGCACAAGTTATGTCACATCTCTGAGCCTCAGTTTCTTTATATGTAAATGGGAATATTAATATTTTGCAGTGCTCTGATGAGTACAACGTAAGATAGAAATTGTAAAGAGCCCTTTTCAGGGCTCACAGAAGATGCTCAAAATGTTTAATTTTCTTTTATTTACCTACCCTTACCAAGACAACACTCACTTAGTGTCCATCACTCAGTCATATCTGATTCTTTGCGACCCCATGGACTGTAGCCTTCCAGGCTCCTCTGCCCATGGGTTTCTCCAGGCAAGAATATTGGAATGGGTTGCCATTCCCTTCTCCTGTGGATCTTCCCAACCCAGCGGTCTCATTTCAAAGATGTGGTAGAAGACAGATGACCAGAAAATAGAACATGACGTTATGTTACCAAAACTAAAAAGACAACACAAGAAGCTTGCCCTACTGATGATGGGAATGGTTATTATCTTCATATGCTAAAGCATATTACTCATAATGCTCTTCTGCTAAGGTAGGCATAAGAAAATCACCCTTTACTCCAGGGCATTTTAGAATCATTGGTATATGCAATACAAAATGTTGGTAAAAGCACTTTAAGTGGTCAAAACTGACAAAGGTTAGAGTGTCTGGGGTCTGTCGGGTGGTTGATTTCCTTAGTCACTCATATACTCAAGAAAATTTTCTAGACTTACACAAACAGAATCAACTAATTTTGACAAATGAGCAAAAGTAATTCAAAAGTGAAAGGACAGTCTTTTCAAAAAATGGTGCTGAAACAACTGGACATCCAGATGCAAAGAAAGTGAATCTAGACACAGACTTTACACCTTGCATACAAACTGACTCAAAACGGATCAGAGTACATGTGAAATGTAGAACTCTAAAACTCGTTAAAGATAAGAGAAATTCTAGGGGACCTGGAGTTTGGCAATGAATTTATAGATAAAACACCAAAGGCATGACCCATGAAAGAAAAAATTACTAAGCTGGATTTCATTAACATTAGCAACTGTACTCCGTGAAAAGTATGGCTAGGAGACTGAAAAGAGAAGCTACAGGCTGGGAGCAGCTATCTGCAAAACACTTATCTGACAAGGGACTGGCATCTGCATCCAAAATACGTCAAACATTCAAACAAACAAACACCCTTACAACACAACAAGAAAAAATCCAACTTTAAAATGGACAAAAACCCAGAAAATACACCTCACCAAAGAAGATACAGCTGTCTTCAGTATCCGCAAGGCATCGGATCCAGGACTCTAGCAGGTACCAACACCTGTGGATGCTCAAGTCCCTCATGTAAAATGGTATGGCATGTACATATAACCTATGCACATCTTCCCATACTCTTTAAATTAACTGTAGATGACTTATAATGCCTAATATAAAGCAAATTTGGCTTCCCTGGTGGCACAGTTAGTAAAGAATACACCTGCAATGCAGGAGACCTGGGTTCAATCTTGGGTTGGGAATATCCCCTGGAGGAGGGCATGGCAACCCACTCCAGTATTCTTGCCTAGAGAATCCTCATGGACAGAAGAGCCTGGCGGGCTATAGTCCATTGGGTTGCAAAGAGTTGTACACGACTTAGCAACTAAGCACAGCTTACATAATGTAAATACAAGGTAAATAGTCACTCAGTTCGGTTCAGTTCAGTTGCTCAGTCATGTCCGACTCTTTGCGACCCCATGAACTGCAGCACACCAGGCCTCCCTGTCCATCAACAACTCCCGGAGTTCACTCAAACTCACATCCATCAAGTCGGTGATGCCATCCAGCCATCTCATCCTCTGTCGTCCCCTTTGCCTCCTGCCCCCAATCCCTCCCAGCATCAGAGTCTTTTCCAATGAGTCAACTCTTTGCATGAGGTGGCCAAAGTACTGGAGTTTCAGCTTCAGCATCAGTCCTTCCAAAGAACTGGTGCATGATAAGTTCAAATTTTGCTTTTTGGAACTTTCTGGATTTTTTTTCCCAAGTATTTTTAACCTGTGGTTTGTTGAATCTATAGATGCAGAACCTGTGGATATGGAGGGCTGACTATATATAGATGGCAAAGAAGCATATGAAAAGATGCCTGCATCATGGATCATCAGAGAACTGCAAGTTAAAACAACAAGATACCATTACACACCTATCAGAACAGTGGAAATCCAACACAACTGACAACATCAAATCCTGGTGAGGATGTGAGCAAATAGGAACTCTCACTGATTGCTAATGGGAATGCAAAATGGGATAGCTACCTTGGAAAATATTTGGGTCATTTCCTACAAACATACTCATAGCATATGATGCATATGCTTCCAAGTATTTACCTTAAGGAAATGAATACTTATGTCCACCCAAAACATGCACATGTATGTTTGCAACACCTTCGTTCATAATGGTTAAAAGCTGGAAGCAACCAAGATGTCTTTCAATAGGTGAACAGACAAATAAAACTTGGTATATCTTTAGAATGGAGTATTATTCAGCACTGAAAATAAATGATCTATCGAGCCACAAAGAGACATGAAGGAAACCTTAAATGTATATTGCTTGATGAAAGATTCCAGCCTTAACAAACTACATACTATGTAATCTCACATATATGATCCTCTGGAAAAGGCAAAACTACAGAAAAAGCAAAAGGCTCGGTGGTTTCAGTGGGGGAGACGATATAGCACAGGGGGTTTAGGGCCGTGAGACTATTCTGCATGACATTATAATTATGTACACAGTGCATCGACTTCTCTGGTGGCTCAGATGGTAAAGCGTCTGTCTACAATGCAGGAGACCCGGGTTCGATCCCTGGGTTGGGAAGATCCCCTGGAGAAGGAAATGGCAATCCACTCCAGGACTATTGCCTGGAAAATCCCATGGACAGAAGAGCCTAGTAGGCTACAGTCCATGGGGTCGCAAAGAGTCGGACACGACTGAGCGACTTCACTTCACTTCTTCACACAGTGCATCACATGTTGGTCAAAACTCACAGGTTGTCTAACATCAATAGTGAATCCTGGCATAAACTATGAACTTCAGTTAATAATAATATATTAACGATCGGTTTGTCAACTGTAATAAATGTACCACATTAGTGTAAGATGTTACTAAGAGGGGCAACTGAGTGGGAAAAGAGACAGAATGTAAGAACTCTCTGTACTATCTGCTCAATTCTCTGTAAATCTACAATTGCTCTAAAAATGAAGTCCATTAGTTAAAAAATTAATAAATAAATTAGAGTTTTCCTCACTGGGGGAGTGGGCAATTCTAGGAAATGGAAACAGCACCAGAAAAGGCATGAAGTATGACAGAGTGTATAGTGACTAGAGACCAAAAAATCAGTTAGACCTGGGAGAGGGGATGGTACTGGAGAAAAGTCTGTGAAAGGTAAGTTTGGATGAATTCTGTCTATCAATTTGTAAAATGTAAAATATATTCCATTTAACCATTATAAAAACCCTCTTAAGTGTGTTATTTCTTTTCCATGGGGATGGTAACCGTCTTTCAGAGTGGCTGTGCCATTTTGCATTCCCAGCAGTGAATGAGTTTCTGTCCTTCATGTCCTTGCCAGCCTCTGGTGCTGCCAGTGTTTTGGATTTTGGCCATTACAGTAGGTGTGTAGTGGAATCTCTTGTTTCCTTCATTTGTATTTCCTTGATGGCATGTATGTAGAAACATGTTATTTTTTCATATGGTCGTCATCTGTGTGTTTCTTCCCTGAGGCATCTGTTTGGCATTTTGCCCATTAAAAAAAAAATCATTTTGCCCATTGTTTTCTTATTGTTGAGTTTTGAGAATTCCTTGTATATTCTTGAAAGTCCTTTATCCCATATGGCTTTTGCAAATACTTTTCCCCACTGTGTGGCTTGTCATCTCTTCTCTTAACACCGTCTTTCACAGAGCAGAAGTTTTGGATTTTAATGAGGTCCAGATTATTCTTCTTCCTCTTAGGTATCATGTCTCTGGTATTGCATCTGGAAAGTCACCATCATATCTAAGATCGTCTAGACTTTCTCCTGTGTTATTGTCTAGAAGTTTTATAGTTTTAAGTTTTACAAGACTGATCCATTTGAAGTGACTTTTTGTGAAGGGAGGAAGCTCTGTGTCTGCATTCATTTCTTTGCCCGTGGATGTCCAGTTTTTCAAGCACCATTTGTTGAAAATGGCTGTCTTTACTCTGCTGTATTGCCTTTGTTCCTCTGTCAGAGATCAGCTGACTACAGTGATGGGATTTCTTTGCAGGCTGTCTGAGGTCTTCCATTTTTCTGGCCTTCTGCCAATATCACACTGTCTTGATTGCCATAGTTTTGTGGTAAATCATAAAATCCAGGGAGTGTCAGCCTACCAGCTTTCTTCTCTTTTAGTGTTGTGGGGCTCTGCTTCTCTATATAAATGTAGTATCAGTTTGTCAGTGTCCACAAATAATTTGCTGGTGTCTTGGTTGGGACTGCACTGGATCAAGAGCTCAAGTTGGGAAGAACTAGTGTCTTCACAATACTATGTTTTCCTGCCCATGAACATGGCTCAGAGGTTAAAGCGTCTGCCTCCAATGCGGGAGACCCAGGTTCGATCCCTGGATCGGGAAGATCCCCGGAGAAGGAAATGGCAACCCCCTCCAGCACTCTTGCCTGGAGAATCCCGTGGAGGGAGGAGCCTGGTAGGCTACAGTCTATGGGGTCGCAAAGAGTCGGACACGACTGAGCGACTTCACTTTCACTTTCACCCATGAACATGAAATGTATATTTAGTTAGTTATTCTTTTAGTTCATTCATTATACTTTTGTAGTTTTCCTCACATCGATTTTGAAATTTATCTTGTTCGATTTGTACCTAAGTATTTCATTCTGGGGGTGTGCTGGTATCAATGGTATTGTGCTTTTTATTTCAAATTTCATTTGTTCATTGCTGGTATATGGAAGAGCAGTGACTTTTGCTCTTAACTTGGTGTCTTGCAACTTTTCTGTAATTGCTTGCCAGTTCCAGGAGTTGCTTTTCCCCCTGCCATTTCTTTCAGACTTTTTCCATAAGGAATTACTGTCATCTGTGAACAAAAAAATGTTTATTTCTTACTTACCATTAACTATACCTTGTGTTTCCTTTTTTTTTTTTTTTAATTTCATTTGTTCATTGCTGGTATATGGAAGAGCAGTGACTTTTGCTCTTAACTTGGTGTCTTGCAACTTTTCGGTAATTGCTTGCCAGTTCCAGGAGTTGCTTTTCCCCCTGCCATTTCTTTCAGACTTTTTCCATAAGGAATTACTGTCATCTGTGAACAAAAAAATGTTTATTTCTTACTTACCATTAACTATACCTTGTGTTTCCTTTTTTTTTTTTTTTGTCCTATTGTGTTAGCTAGGGTTACTATGATGTTGAAAAGGAGTGATGAGAGAGGACATGCTTGCCTTGTTCCTGATTTTGTGGGAAAACTCCAAGTTTCTCACCATCAAGTATTGCAAGCTGTAGGCTTTTTTTAGTAGCTGTTCTCTATCAAGTTAAGGAAGTTCCCTTCTACTCTTAGTTTGCTGAGAGTTTTTATCATTTATGTGTGCTACGTTTGGTCCCATGGTTTTTCCGTTTTTATTGATATGGTCATGGGATGTTTCTTTTTTAGACTGTTAATGTGATGGGCTACAGTCACTGATTTTCAAATGCTGAATCAGCCTTACACACCTCAGGGAAATCCTACCTAGTTGTGCTGCTCAATTTGTTTTACACGTTGTTGGATTTTGTTTGCTGATATCTTGTTGAAGGTTTTGCGTCTATGTTCATGAGGGATATTTGTCTGCAGTTTTCTTTTCTTCTAATGTCTATGTCTGATTTTGATATTAGGGTAATGCAGGCTTCATAGAATGGGTTCGGGGCTATGAAGTGGCTGGGACGTGGCTGGAGCCAGGCCCGCCGGGGGTGGCGCAGGCTCAGCCACTTGCCAGCAGGGACTTAGGGTGGCCTCCTCACCTCTCCAGGGTCTTGTCCTGTCTGCTCAGTCGCTCAGTCGGGTCTGACTGTTTGCAGTCCCGTGGAATGTAGCCTGCCAGGCTCCTCTGTCCATGGGCTTCTCCCGGCACGAATATTGGAGTGGATTGCAATTTCCTGCTCCAGGGGATCTTCCCGACCCAGGGAGTGAACCCGAGTCTCACATCTCCTGCACCGGCAGGCGGGTTCTTTACTAGTGCCACCCTGCTGGTGGTGGTNTCCAAGGGCTTCTCCCGGCACGAATATCGGAGTGGATTGCAATTTCCTGCTCCAGGGGATCTTCCCGACCCAGGGAGTGAACCCGAGTCTCACATCTCCTGCACCGGCAGGCGGGTTCTTTACTAGTGCCACCCTGCTGGTGGTGGTGTTAGGTGTTAGGTCGTGTCCGACTCTCTGTGACCCATGGACTGCACACGCCAGGCCTCCCCATCCTTCACTGTCTCCCGGAGCTTGCTCAAACTCCTGTCCACCGAGTCGGCAATGCCATCTAGCCATCTCACCCTCTGTCGTCCCCTTCTCCTCCTGCCCTCAATCTTCCCCAGCATCAGGGTCTTTTCCAATGAGTCGGCTCTTGGGAAGCCCTTAATCCTCCTTATCTCACTTGTGTGTGCATGCTAAGTTGCTTCCGTCGTGTCCGACTCTGTGCGACCCCATGGACTGTAGCCCGCCACGCTCCTCTGTGCATAGGATTCTCTAGGCAAGAATAGCAGAGTGGGCTGCCATGCCCTCCTCCAGGGGATCTTCCCAATCCAGGGACCGAACCCATGTCTCTCAAGTCTGCCTGCATAGATAGGTGGGCTCTTTACCACTAGCAGGACCTAGGAAGCCCTATCTCACTTTCAAAATGCAAATAATACTAACCGTGCAGGCCGCTTGTGAGGATAAATGGGACAGTGTTACAAAGCTCCTAGCACAAGGCTTGGCAGACCACCGGGGAAGCTCTTGTACTTCTGAAGTCATGTGAGTGGAGCTATATTGGGATTCTCCTCAGAGCTGCAGCGGGTACACAGCGCCTGTCCTCACAGAGAATACAGTTGCCTGGGAAGCTGGAATGGCGTGCAGTGTGTTACTATGGAAGATGGAAAGTGGCCGGCGTTCAAGGGAAGTCAGCGCATGGCAGAGCCGGTCAGAACGGAGACCCCTTCCCCGGGGCGGCCAGGCTTCCCGGCATGCCCGCTGCCTGGTGGACTCAGGGTGCTTGGTCCTCAGTGGCCAGGTGGTGGCATCTGAAGTGACCTCAGAAGGGCACCGTGGGCTGTCCACGGGAGAGTGGCCCTCCCCCACCTGCAGCATCTACACTGGCCTCTGCATCGAGCAGACACGGAGGAAACGGGTGCTGGGCTGGACTTCAGAGAGACGGAACAGTTCAAGAGGGACCACAGAGAGGAAAGCCNTTGGTCCTCAGTGGCCAGGTGGTGGCATCTGAAGTGACCTCAGAAGGGCACCGTGGGCTGTCCACGGGAGAGTGGCCCTCCCCCACCTGCAGCATCTACACTGGCCTCTGCATCGAGCAGACACGGAGGAAACGGGTGCTGGGCTGGACTTCAGAGAGACGGAACAGTTCAAGAGGGACCACAGAGAGGAAAGCCTCGTCTGTCTCCCAGGCCAAGACTTCTTCGTTGCTGTTCTTCAGCCGCTAAGTCACGTCTGACTCTTCGCGACCCTGTGGGCTGCAGCCTTCCCTGTCCTTCACTGTCTCCCGGAGTTTGCTCAGACTCATGTCCATGGAGTCAGCGATACCACCTTCTGCTGGTCCTGGGCCCTCGGATGACATCTCTGCTGTGACTTAGGCCTCTCAGGATCCCTTCTTGCTCATCTGCATCCAGTTCCTGTCTCCCTGGGGTCTGGTCTTGCCTGATCTCCTCTGACCTTGAGCTCCTGGGGACACACACACACACACGCACACCTTTTCACCACATAGCTGTGTCCCTGGAGCCAGGAGTGGACCTGAGTCCTGTTTGGACCCCAACTGACTTGGTGTGAATCTGCCATCACCCAGGCCTTGCTAGAATTTATGAAGCCCCAAATGTGAGGCTTTTTCTCACCCGGAAGCAGGTGGTCCCCACCGCCTCCCGTTGGCTGTGAGCGCTCATTCACGCGACGCCAGAGACGGCCCGGTCCAGGCCGAGCCCTGGGTCTCAGGCAGCCTTTGCTCCTCCCCACGTGTCCCGCATGCATATGGCCTTCTCCAGGGCATATAAGTGCCCGTTTTCAAGCTCCCACAAATGAAAACGATTAGACATTCAGCAAGATATCCCAGCTGCAGCCTAATTATTTCATACCGTGAGTGGTGACAGCCTCCTCTTTTGGGAGCTGGGTTAGCAGAAGGGGAGCAAGAACAGTGTGGGCTTGTTGGGGAGCGTCCGCAAGGCGCCCGGCGGTGGAGAGTTGAAAATGCTTCCTTAGAGCCCTCTTTTCGGGGCTGGGGTGCCGGGAGGCGGTGTTTGGAAGGAGGTCTTGGTAAAGGCCAGTGGCAGCCTTGGCACTTCCCTGTGGGAAGACAGCGCCTCTTTTTCTGCCCAGGACTGGGGACAGTGTGACAGGACACTGACCCAACAGAGATGGGTGCTCTCCCAGGAGGCTGCGGGGGGGCGGGGCCTGGCACCTGAGAGTGAACATAGGGGGCGCCCAGGGTGGAGGCATCTTGACTATGGAAGGCACCCCTTCATCAGGAGGCTGCCCTTTACAGCCTTGTGACTGCCTTCATCCCTTCATCACTGTCACGTATGCCTGCAGACGCCCCTCCAGGTTCTCCCGAGCACCGCCACATCCCCTGCCCTGTTAGCTCACTGTCGGGACGAGACCCCTGCATCTTTAATCAGCTGCAGGCAAATGCCAATTCAGTGTTTATGGGGTAAACTGGGTGCCCTGGAGCAGACGCAGCAGGCAGTCTCTGGGATCCCTGCCCATCTGCCAGGCCCAGGAGGGTATGTGCTCGGGGTTAGGACCCCGCCCATTCTATGGGGGAAGGAGGAATGAACCTCATCCCAAGAAGCCCTCTGATGGCTCATGCCACTGGCCCCGAGAGACTGATGATGCTTGCTATTAGGAAGGTTGATTTTTTTTCCTGCAGTCTGCTCTCTAGGTCAAGCCTCTGGGATAGCCTATCCTAGACCACTTTAATAAATAGGTCCAGACAGAGAGAGTTCTTGTCTAGTGTTTCCTTTTCCTGGCTAATTAGGATGGGTGACACTTTCATCACTGTGATCAGTGCCACAGATGAAGGCTTATCTTCTTGGCCTCAAAAGGACATCAAAGCTTTACCCTGGAGAGTCTCCACACCCTGTCCCATTCTCCCATCGGTGTGTTCCAGGGCAATGCCCAAGCTCTCTGGGATCTCAAGCATTTACCATTGTAAATGAGGCAAGGGGTATTTGTGAAAAAGCAATCATTTGGTTTAAGGTCATTTCAAGGCAAACATACTGTTCATGGGGTTCTCATAACAAGAACCCCGGAGTGGTTTGCCATTCTCTTCTCCAGGTTGGCCACCTGATGCAAAGAGCTGACTCACTGAAAAAGACCCTGATGCTAGGAAAGATTGAAGGTCAAAGGAGAAGGGGGTGGCAGAGAATGAGATGGCTGGATGGCATCACCAACTCAATGGACATGAATTTGAGCAAACTCCAGGAGACAGTGAAGGACAGGGAAGCCTGGAGTCCGTGCTGCAGTTCATGGGGTTGCAGCAACAAGGTAAATGTGGAGATGAGTCAGAGATGGTTTGGAAAATTCGTTAACCAGTCTGATAACTCGTAACATCTATGGGGAGCCAGAGAATGTTTTAGAGCAAGGTCACGGTGCGGTCAGCTCTGCACCTTAGAAGACAGCAGATGGGCAAGAGGAGATGAGGCTTGTGAGAGTGTTTGGGACTCTATTATAGGAGTCCATTCATCACACAGACAGACGTGTGTTAAACGTGAAATGCATACCAGGGCTTATGTTGAGAGCTGGGAGTGTGAATTGGAAATGGTGATGCCTCTGATCAAATCTGTACTCAGGCAGCCAGAGCTGAACTGAGTCCGGAGGTGGTGGAGATCGGGTCGCTTTCAGCATCCTCATGGGCGGGGTGTGAGGCCGAGGACGCCCTGTGGGGTCAGGAGAGTGGCCCACGGCTGTGGTTCTCACTGCAGGGGATTTTGCACCCTCCCCTGCCATCGTTGACTGGAGACGCATTTGATTGTCCTGACGGGGAAGGTGGGGGGAGGGACGTTGCTGGCGCTTAGTGGCTAGGGGGCAGGGACACTGCTAAACATCCGGTGACACCAGGACAGAGACCCTAGGACACAGGGTCGTCTGGTCCAAGACGTCATCTTGCCAAAGCGGAGAACCTGCAGGCTAAGGTAGCGGCCAGGTGGACAGGAAGGGATGTGCCATCCACAGGAGCCAGGGCTGGGATCTTTGTGCTGCCTAGTCAGGGCACCTGCAGATTCCTCTGTGGAAGTAGAAATGTGGGTCCAGAGACCTCAACTGGGCAGGCATGGGCCGAGAAAGCTTGGCTGAGGCTGGAGGAGGTGCGCACTGGAGGAAGGGGGTCCGTGGCAGACAGCCGCTGAGATGGCAGTTAGGCCCCACCCTGCCCCAGGCATGTCGAAGTGCAGATAACCAGATACCTGGGTCCGCCTCCTACCCCAGGAGGGCTGTGACCAGCAGATGCAGCCAGGGCCGGAAGTGTGGGCCCTTTCTCCACATGCTGGTTGCATGAGCTGTCTGGAATGCTCTCTCCCACCACCCTCCCATCTACTTAACTTCCACACCTCCTTTCAGCTCTCAGCCAGAGTCGCTTCCTACAGGAAGGCTTCGCTGACTACTAGTCTGGGTCAGGTTGCACCCTCTCAAAGAGCTGTCTGCTGACGTGAACTCATGACTGCTGTCTGTCTCCCCCACCCTGGGAGCTGCCTGAGAGCCGGGGGTGCCTCTGTGTGGGCCCATCGACACTGTGTGGGCATCTTCAGTTGCTGTTCAGTGGCTCAGCTGTGCCCAACTCTTTGCAACCCCATGGACTGCAGCAGGCCAGGCTCCCCTGTCCCTCACTATCTCCCGGAGTTTATTCAAACTCGTGGCCATTGAGTCCGTGATGCCGTCCAACCATCTCATCCTCTGTTGCTCCCTTGTCCTCCTGCCCTCAGTCCCTCCCAGAATCTCAGTCTTTTCCGATGAGTCGGCTCTTCACATCAGGTGGCAAAGTACTGGAGCTTCAGCTTCAGCATCAGTCCTTGCAATGACTATTCAGGACTGATTTCCTTTAGGATGGACTGATTGGATCTCTTTGCAGTCCAAGGGACTCTCAAGAGTCTTCTCCAGCACCACACTTGGAAAGCATTAGTTCTTTGGTGTTCAGCCTTCTTTTCGGTCCAACTCTCACAGTGTACATGACTACTGGAGAAACCATACCTTCGGCTATATGGACTGTTGTTGGCAAAGGGNGACTGATTTCCTTTAGGATGGACTGATTGGATCTCTTTGCAGTCCAAGGGACTCTCAAGAGTCTTCTCCAGCACCACACTTGGAAAGCATTAGTTCTTTGGTGTTCAGCCTTCTTTTCGGTCCAACTCTCACAGTGTACATGACTACTGGAGAAACCATACCTTCGGCTATATGGACTGTTGTTGGCAAAGGGCCCAGCACGTAGAAAAGGTTTCATACATGAGTGCAGTTTGTCTTTGATAACTAAGGAAGGGTCTTCTTTGCGTCACTTGTATGACAAAGTGGAGGTGACAAGTCCAAACTGGGCGAGGGAAGCATTTCCAATCCTGGAGAGGTCTCCTCCTGCCTCTCCTAGAAGAGCAGTGTATGTGCCTGTGTGTGTCTGTGTGTGGGGAGGTCTGTGTATGTGTGTGACTGTGTGTGTGTCTGTGTATTTGTGTTTGTATGTGCGCTTGTGTCTGTGTGGGTGTGTCTGTGTGTCTGTATATGTGTGTCTGTGTGTGTCTGTGTGCCTGTGTGTTTATGTGTGTGAATGTGTGTATCTGTGTGTGTGTCTGTATCTCTGTGTCTGTGCAGGTGTGTATGTGTATCCCTGTGTATGTGTGTGTCTGTCTGTGTATGTGTGTATGTGTGTGTCTGTGGGTCTGTGTGTGTGACTGTGTGTGTATGTATGTCTGTGCGTTTGTGTGTCTGTGGGTTTGTCTGTTTGTGTGTATCTGTGTATGTGTGTGTGTGCCTGTGTGTATATGTGCATGTCTGTGTGTTTGTATGTATATGTGTGTGTCTGTGTGTGTGTGGGTCTGTGTATGTTTGTATCTGTGTGTCTATATATGTGTGTATGTGTGCGTGTATGTGTGGGGAGGGGTCTGTGTCTGTGTGCGTCTGTGTTTGTGTGTGTATGTGTCTCTGTGTGTGTGTGTGAGAGTGTGTGTGTGCAGAAGCTGCTGGGCTGGGGTGCTCTCCAGCAGTCTGAGAGCACAGCGCATGCTCACCTTCTGGGAAAGCCCGGCTCCTGGGCCCTGGCTTCTCTGCAAGAGGAAGGAAGGGGCATCTGCTCCCAGCCGAGGGCCTCTAACCCCCATGTCCAAGCTGCCTTGCCCTCTGTGCCGAGATGGAAAGGTGGTTTCTCTCTCTTGGAAACCATCTCTCTTACTGCTCATCCTTTGTTTCAGGGGATCAGTCTTATTTTCTTAAAGCAAGCATCAGGGTTAGTACCGGGCCCAGGTTTTAAGCCTGCCTTCTTGTGTATCCAACCTCTTTCCTGTCCAGACCACTCCTTCCAAAGCTAATTGCATTTGAAGTTGAAACCAGTGTAATTGCAGTTCATCGCGTACTCCTGGCTGGCAGGGTATCCTTTCTCTTTATTAAATTTAAACTTTTAAGAATCTATTTTCATAGACGGTAAGTCTAGCCACCTATAAGGATTAGCGAAGTTCTTCATTCCATTTTTTCAGCCCGAGTCTAACAGTAAACAATTCTCAATTTTAAGGGAAAGATTTACATTTTTATTCCTAAACCCAAGTGCCTCAGCAACCAATCTCATATTCCGAGGGTCTTCATGTTACAGGGCTGTCCATCCTGTGAAGACGCAGGTTGGTAACATTCGGGAGTATTATTTTGGGGACTGAAGATCCTGTGCAAATAATGATTTAAAAAACAACCCCCAAAAGCACTGTCCTAACGAATGCCATCAAGAGTTTCATTTTCAAGAAGCGCTCGTGGTCAGATGTCTGATTTTCAGAACCCTGGGCTCAGCAGCACTCTTGTAGATGTTGGCATTTTTTGGAGGGGTTCTCTGGCAGGAAGCTGTGATCTGGGTGAGTGACAGGGTCCAGCCAGCCGGCCTTTCATGTATTCTCCCACTGAAATGCCCTGGAAGCATTTGGGCTTTAAATGACTCTTTCCCCAAATCTCATAACCCTCTGAAGATTCTAGACTCTACTTGCAAAATTCTGTCCAAGGTAGATTTCCTTAATAAGTATGTCACTACAGTGAGTTTTACTTCTGAAGAAGCTTCTTCAATTTGAACTTCCATAATGATATTTTTATAATCATCAAATGGCAGGAAATAGATGCTGGTTCCCTTAATTTTATCATTCTAAATGTCACAGGAATGGCAAGGATCTTGGAAAGACAAAAGAAGTGCTTCTATGAGTAATTCCCATGGTAACTAATAGAGGTTTGTCTCCCCACCCCTTTCTGTGGCTATTTTAAGTACTTAAATTGATTTGCATCCCCGTGGAAATATGGGGGGAAAAAAGCATGGATTGAGTTCGTCCACTCCGCCAGGAGTTTTTCTGTTATAAACCATCTCCTTTCCTTTCTTCCCCAGGTATTTGCGGTAGAAGGTAAGAGACAGACGCTGATCAAAAATGTTTCCATTTCCTTACATTAGGAAGAAGCCATGATTTCTTTTCTTTTGCTCTTTGTAAATGCAAACACATAACCAGTTTCCTTTTGTATTCCTCTTACAGTTCATATTAAAACACAAGTATCCAAGTATTTTAGTGGCCAGACATTAGATGAAAAAGCTAGCATAATTTGAGCTGAGCAGGGGAAATCTTCATCGGATACAGTGAGGGTCTGAGCCCAGACACCTTATCTCTGTCTGGTTCCTGCTGTTCAGACCTTGGCCAGCTCAGGGTCAGGACTGTGTCTGACCTTGCTCATGGGCCGTGGACCACAGTCCTGAGCACTGAGGTTGCCTCTGTGTCTCACCGGCTCCTTTGCCTGCGCTGCCCTCCTGACCCTGATCCTGACTTAGTGCCGAGGTTCCCCAGCCCCCAGCTGCCTCTGATGGTCGCGGGTCTCCACCCTGCGTGCAGTACCAGCTCCCACGCTCACTGAACAGGGCACTGAGCAGGCGCGCCGGATCTTCACATGGCATCCAGCCTCTTGAGGATGTGGACGGGCTTTCATCCTCATTTTAACACGAGGAGTGGAGCTCAGCAGGCCAGGCGCTGCCTCCTGGTCAGCGGGGTTCACTATCTCTGGCCAGCATCCGATCCCCTCTGGACACTCACGTTCTGAGTGAGGGCACTATAATGAACCTTCTAGTTCACGCGAGGGGGTGTGTGTGTTTCTGTTTTAAAGAGGGTCAGGAAACTGAAGGGGAGGGAGGTCTAGGGGAGATGTCTTGGGTAAGATGCATCCGCAGACGTGATAGTTGAAGCACACACAGAGGGAGGCTTTCGGGAGAAGGCTGTGGTCCTGGTTATGACAAAGAGTCTGTATTCATTGGCTCATTGTGCCAGACCCCATACACAGAAGGTCCGGTACAAACGTTCCCTGGCACATCCCATGTTCCCACCCGGTGACTAGCCACACAGTTTGCCGGGGAGTGAGGGGTTTTTCCAGTGGACACGTATGGACGTGAGAGTTGGTCTATAAAGAAAGCTGAGTGCCGAAGAATTGATGCTTTTGAACTGTGGTGTTGGAGAAGATTCTTGAGAGTCCCTTGGACTGCAGGGAGATCCAACCAGTGCATCCTAAAGGAAATCAGTCCTGGGTGTTCACTGGAGGGACTGATGCTGAAGCTGAAACTCCAGTACTTTGCCACCTGATCCAAAGAGCTGGCTCATTGGAAAAGACCCTGATGCTGGGAAAGATTGAGGGCACGAGAAGGGGACGACAGACGATGAGATGGTTGGATGGCATCACCGACTCGATGGACATGAGTTTGAGTAAACTCTGGGAGTTGGTGATGGACAGGGAGGCCTGGTGTGCTGCAGTCCATGGGGTCGAAAAGAGTCGGACACCACCGAGCAGCTGAACTGAGCTGAGGGGTTTACAGGCCCCTAGGACTTTCGGTGTGGGCTTCCCAGGTGGCTCTAGCGGTAAAGAATCTGCCTGCACTGCAGGAGACACAAGAGGCGTGGGTCCAATCCCTGGGTCAAGAAGATGCCCTACAGAAGGAAGTGGCAACCCACTCCAGCAGTCTTGTCTGAGAAATCCCATGGACAGAGGAAGCTGGCGGGCTACAGTCCTTGGGGTTGCAAAAAGTCAGACACGGCTGAGCAACTAAGCACACAGGATTTTGAATGTAGAACCAGAAAGTGCCAGGCAAAGCTGGGCTAGTCGGTCCCCCCACCCACCTCCCCAGGACAAAGGGAACTCCCCTCATTTTGTAAATGGAAACCCCACATCTCAGAAAGGGAAGGTTAGCTGTCCCGGCTCCTCCCCTGGCAGGAGGAGGCATCTGAATCCAGGTGCTTTGACCAGAGCACCCAGGCAGCCCCTAAGAGGCCAACTCTCCCACCACTGAAAGGTCAAGTTCAAGGTCAAGGTCAAGATCATAAAGATTTGCATTCAAGTTGGAGATTCCTATCCCTATAAGTGAACTTGCTTACCAAACAGAAAGGGACTCACAGACTAAGAAAACAAACGTACGGTTGCCAGGGAGAAGGCATAGTCAGGGAGTTTGGGAAGACCATGTACACACTGCACTGCTCTATTCAAAACGGACCACCGACAAGGAATTACTATAGAGCACATGGAATTCTGCTCAGTCCTATGCGGCAGCCTGGATGGGAGGGGAGTTTGGAGGAGAATGGATACGTGTATATGTACGGCTTAGTCCCTTCACTGTTCACCTGCAACTATTACAACACTGTTAATGGGCTGTACCCCAATGCAAAATAAAAAGTTTAAAGTTAGAAAAAAATTAAAACAAGGTAAAAACAGATGCAATAAAAATCAAAAAGTCATTTCAATTAAAGAGCTGGCTTAAAACTAAATATTAAAAAAACTAAGATCATGGCATCCAGCCCCGTTACTTCATGGCAAATAGAAGGGGGAAGGTGGAAGGAGTGACAGATGTCCTCTCCTTGGGCTCTACGATCACTGCTGATGGTGACTGCAGCCATGAAATCAGGAGACGTTTGCTTCTTGGCAAGAAAGCNAAACTAAATATTAAAAAAACTAAGATCATGGCATCCAGCCCCGTTACTTCATGGCAAATAGAAGGGGGAAGGTGGAAGGAGTGACAGATGTCCTCTCCTTGGGCTCTACGATCACTGCTGATGGTGACTGCAGCCATGAAATCAGGAGACGTTTGCTTCTTGGCAAGAAAGCTATGACAAACCTGACAGTGTATTGAAAAGCAGAGATATTACTCTGCCAACAAAGGTCCGTGTAGTCAAGGCTATGGTCTTTGCCAGTGGTCATGTAAGACTGTGAGAGCTGGACCATAAAGAAGGCAGAAAGCCAAAGAATTGATGCCTGCAAACTGTGGTGCTGGAGAAGACTCTTGAGAGTCCCTCGGACATCAAGGAGATCAAACCAGTCAATCTTGAGGGTAATCAACCCTGAATATTTGTTGGAGGGACTGATGCTGAAGCTGAAACTCCAGTATTTTGGTTATCTAATGCTAAGAGCGACTCACTGGAGAAGTCCCTTTTACTGGGAAAGATTGAGGTCAGGAGAAGAGGGCATCAAAGGATGAGATGGCTGGATGGCATCACTGATGCAAGGGACGTGAGCTTGGGCAAACTCGGGGAGATGGGGAGAGACAGGGAGGCCTAGAGTGCTGCAGTGCATGGAGCTGGAAAGAGTCAGACGTGACTGGGAGACTGAACATCCCCAGTGCAAAATAAAAAGGTTAACGTTAGAAAGAAATACAAACAAAATAAACACAAATACAGTAAGAATCAAAAGTCATTTCAAATCAAGTTCATGACTAAAGGTAAATAAGCTTGCTCTCTAACAAATCAGGCTTCTGATGCCAAACAAGCAAACGCCTGGGGCACAGTCAGGCCAGGGGTCCTGTGCCCTTCGGCGCTTTAAGTCTCTCAGCGCTGAGGGTCATCTGTCCCCCTGTCGAGTGAGGAGCAGATAGAGTGAGAACATTTTCCAGTTGACTGTATTTGCAAATTGATGTTCTGAGCCACACTTGTTAATTGATTTGTTTGTTTATACAGGGCAGAAAGTAATACTAACAGCGATGTGAAATAGCAGATCAAATTAAATCATACCCACCGAACTGAACACACAAGTCGGGGGGAATGCACGGAACCTTGGATTTTCACAGAGTGAGCCCCTGGGTACCCAGCCTGGCCAGGGGACAGGACAGGCCCTGCCCCCACGCAAGCCTGCTGCTGCTTTTTCCCACCTCACCTTCCGGGGAAACCCCTCTCCCGTCTTCGGCTCCTCGCCTTCGTTCGATCTGCTTTTGAACTTTATATAAATGAAATCAGAGAGCGTGTGCCACCTTTCCCCCCGTGTTTTATGAGCACCCACGATGCGCGAGGCACTGGGCAGATTTTCAGTGACTCTCTGAGGCTTGGCTTCACCTGCATCCCAGCTGGTCCTTACGGGTGCTGGTGTCCCTGTGTAGGTCACGGAGCCGTCGTCTTAGCGGCCAGCTCTCACCAGACGACCAGCTGACACACTGCGTGTGTGCAGGGAAGGCGTCACCGCTATGGAAGTCGACCCTTTGCCGTTCAGCGTAACCACGAGTGCAGCAGAGTGCTGTGGGTTCTGTGCTGCTGGGAGACCTCCAGGACGCTGAAGTCATCTGTGCTCTGGGCTGGAGAGGGCCAGTGGGGATGGCGGAGAGCGGCAGCCGCTAGTGAGAGATGGAGGGGGGAAGCGGGCAGGCGTCATCTTACGGGGCTGCCACCCAGGGCCTGACCTCCAGCCAAGGCACAGCTATGTGGACGGACCCTGCCTAGCCTGGGGTCTACCCAATAAAGTGCTCACTCATCCCGGCCACCTCAAGGCCGCCTCTGAGGACCAGGGAGCTGTGAGTCAGAGCCCGGGGCCGGACGCACCCATCATTCCCATCCTGGGGATGGAGTTACCATAGTGACGCCTTGATAACCTGTGCTGTTTCCTGCCGAGAAGTTTCCGGGATGCCAGAGGGACAAGAGGCTGCACAGTGTCAGGGTGGTTCGTGATTTGGGCGGGTTTGGGTCTGGTGAGTTAACTCCGCTCTTCTACTCTGTGAGCTGGAGTAATAACCGGGCGATTGCGAGCGTTCAATTAAAAATATTTGGTTGGAAGCGCCCTGTACAAGTAAGGCATTCCACAAATGCCAGCTCCCTTTCCCTGGAGATAAGACGTGATTGTAATTGTGCCTTAAATCCAGTCCTAAGCTTCCTGGCTGACATGGCAAAAAACGAAAACACAATGGCTTGTATTGTTCCAGTACGATTAAAAGAGCGTCCTAGTTTTTCAGGAAATGTCAACACTTTCCTGGTGCTGGATTCTGTGAGGACTTTATTTTGAAAGTCCGAGTCATTCAGTTGAGCGTTTGCAACAGTGATTTCCCCTGCCCGCCCCTCCCCCTCCCGGAAGGTGGAGAAACCCCTTTCCTATCTCCGCAGCATGGATTAATCCCTTAACTTAAAATTACAGACCTGAGGATGTTGTACTGAATTAAGGATGGAAAGCTAATACCTTAGCATCAGATTCAGTAAATTCTATTTTTTTGTTTTTCATTTCTTTCGCCTTCTCTTTCTAGTAGAATCTTATAAGGATAGCGTAAATGATAGGTTATATAGTCTGGAGGAACAAGAGGAGCCCTGGGTTCACCCAGTGCTCTTGAACCTTCCAGGGTCACTGTGTGGGTGAGGAGGTGATATGCACATCCACGGCCAGTGGTCCTGTGGCTTCGGCGTCTGTAGAGAAGCCGATTGCGCTGGGATCTGTAGAATCTGGTTGGTCAGGACCAGAGTGTGCGGCTGCCACGGTCCTCAGCGTTCATGGACATGCTGGTGCCTACAGTGGGCTCTGCTGCCCAGGCTCAAGGGCCCCGGATCCAGGGTCAGGAGCCTTGCAGAAGGAGGCATGGGTGTCTCCCCTCCCCTGCCTGGAAACACGAGAATTCATTTGCCCGCATCACTGCGGTTGAGTTCTTTGTTTTCTTTCTTTTCCCTAGAGAAACTTACCTACACACACAGAATGGTGGGTAACCAAGGGGTTTCCCTGGCCCACAGTGGCCTGGGAGCCCGCCATACACACACGGAGACTCTGGACGTGGAGAATCAGAGGTGAAGGGCTGGGAAAGGCAGAGGCCGTTGCACTGTGCAGATCCTGGGGCCTGTCCCCCCAGGGCCTTCAAGGCACAGAGCGCACCGTAGCCCTCAAAGCCGGCCAAGCCAGGGAAGGGCAGCGGCTGGAGGGGGCGGGGTGGGTCCTCTCACTGTAACCGCAGCTTTGCAGGTGAAAGGTCTGCATTCGCAGAATTGGCTGGAATCAGAGCGACGGGACTGGACTGCCCTCCTCCTGCCCTCTACCCGCCCAGGACCACAGTTCAGATTCCTGTTCTGAGAGGCAGCTGCCCGTCCTCCCTGGCTGCTGCCTGGAGTCGGGGGTGGGGGAAGGATGGGAGGATCCTCCGTCACCACTGTTGACAGCTCATCTGTGGCACTGTCCTGTGTAGCCCAAAGCACCTCGTCAAATGCTTCAGCGGAATAGAGTGCTTGCATGCGTGCGTGCTCAGTCATGTCTGACTCTTTGTGACCCCGTGGACTATAGCCCGCCAGGCTCCTCTGTCCACAGGATTTTCTAGGCAAGAATACTGGAGTGGGTTGCCATTTCCTGCTCCAGGACAACATAGTAGGCATTCAAGAAACTATCGGCTGGTCAACCGATTACATGTTGCAGTCAGAGATGGGAAGAGCCTACAGACTCCTATTTTTTTTAAAATTATTATTCTAAACTCTCAAGCTTGAAAACATAGACAATTTTTTCAGTAATCCAACAGCATACAAAGTTCACTAACGGATTCTAAATTTTCCATTACAGCTGCATTCACAAATGAAATAACTTGACGTTTCCCTCTTTATTGGAGAGTTTAGGTGGACAGTATTCCTACTCAAGTCATTTGCCAGTCATGTCTGACTCTTTGTGACCCCAAGGACTGTAGCCCACCCGGCTCCTCTGTCCGTGAGATTCTCCAGGCAGGAATACTGGAGTGGGTTGCCATACCCTCCTCCAGGGGATCTTCCTGACTCAGGGATCAAACCCATGTCTCTGGCATTGCAGGCAGATTCTTTACCATTTGAGCTAACTTGGGAAGCCTCCATCGGAGAAGGCAATGGCACCCCACTCCAGTACTCTTGCCTGGAAAATCCCACGGATGGAGGAGCCTGGTAGGCTGCAGTCCATGGGGTTGCTAGGAGTTGGACACGACTGAGCGACTTCCCTTTCACTTTCCACTTTCATGCATTGGNTCGGAGAAGGCAATGGCACCCCACTCCAGTACTCTTGCCTGGAAAATCCCACGGATGGAGGAGCCTGGTAGGCTGCAGTCCATGGGGTTGCTAGGAGTTGGACACGACTGAGCGACTTCCCTTTCACTTTCCACTTTCATGCATTGGAGAAGGAAATGGCAAACCACTCCAGTGCTCCTGCCTGGAGAATCCCAGGGACGGCAGAGCCTGGTGGCTGCAGTCCATGGGGTCACCCAGACTCGGACATGACTGATATGACCTAGCAGCAGGGAAGCCCCATGGGAGAAAGATCATTTCATTTTAGTTATGAATGGTTAGTCATTTAAAAAATAACCCATTCCCTAGGTGAAATTTACCTAGGGCCAGCAGTTGGGTAGATTGGCTTCTATGCCATTAAAGTTAGTTGACATGGGGACTTCCCTGGTGGTCCAGGGGCTAAGATTCCATGCTTCCAATGCAGGGGGGTTCAGTTCAATTCAGTTCAGTCGCTCAGTAGTGTCTGACTCTTCACGACCCCATGAATCGCAGCACCCCAGGCCTCCCTGTTCATCACCATTTCCCGGAGTTCACTCAGACTCACGTCCATCAAGTCCCTGATGCCATCCAGCCATCTCATCCTCAGTCGTCCCCTTCTCCTCCTGCCCCCAATCCCTCCCAGCATCAGAGTCTTTTCCAATGAGTCAACTCTTCGCATGAGGTGGCCAAAGTACTGGAGTTTCAGCTTTAGCATCATTCCTTCCAAAGAAACCCCAGGGTTGATCTTCAGAATGGACTGGTTGGATCTCCTTGCAGTCCAAGGGACTCTCAAGAGTCTTCTCCAACACCATAGTTCAAAAACATCAATTCTTCAGCACTCAGCCTTCTTCATAGTCCAACTCTCACATCCATACATGACCACAAGAAAAACCATAGCCTTGACTAGACGGACCTTAGTCGGCAAAGTAACGTCTCTGCTTTTTAATATACTGTCTAGGTTGGTCATAACTTTTCTTCCAAGGAGTAAGCATCTTTTAATTTCATGGCTGCAGTCACCATCTGCAGTGATTTTGGAGCCCAAAAAAATAAAGTCTGACACTGTTTCCACTGTTTCCCCATCTATTTCCCATGAAGTGATGGGACCGGATGCCATGATCTTCGTTTTCTGAATGTTGAGCTTTAAGCCAACTTTTTCGCTCTCCTCCTTCACTTTCATCAAGAGGCTTTTTAGCTCCTCCTCACTTTCTGCCATAAGGGTGGTGTCATCAGCATATCTGAGGTTATTGATATTTCTCCCGGCAATCTTGATTCCAGCTTGTGTTTCTTCCAGTCCAGCGTTTCTCATGATGTACTCTGCATATAAGTTAAATAAGCAGGGAGACAATATACAGCCTTGACGTACTCCTTTTCCTATTTGGAACCAGTCTGTTGTTCCATGTCCAGTTCTAACTGTTGCTTCCTGACCTGCATACAGATTTCTCAAGAGGCAGGTTAGGTGGTCTGGTATTCCCATCTCTTTCAGAATTTTCCACAGTTTATTGTGATCCACACAGTCAAAGGCTTTGGCATAGTCAATAAAGCAGAAATAGATGTTTTTCTGGAACTCTCTTGCTTTTTCCATGATCCAGCGGATGTTGGCAATTTGATCTCTGGTTCCTCTGCCTGTTCTAAAACCAGCTTGAACATCAGGGAGTTCACGGTTCACATATTGCTGAAGCCTGGCTTGGAGAATTTTGAGCATTACTTTACTAGCGTGTGAGATGAGTGCAATTGTGCGGTAGTTTGAGCATTCTTTGGCATTGCCTTTCTTTGGGATTGGAATGAAAACTGACCTTTTCCAGTCCTGCGGCCACTGCTGAGTTTTCCAAATTTGCTGGCATATTGAGTGCAGCACTTTCACAGCATCATCTTCCAGGATTTGAAACAGCTCAACTGGAATTCCATCACCTCCACTAGCTTTGTTCGTAGGGATGCTTTCTAAGGCCCACTTGACTTCGCATTCCAAGATGTCTGGCTCTAGATTACTGATCACATCATCATGATTATCTGGGTCGTGAAGATCTTTTTTGTACAGTTCTTCTGTGTATTCTTGCCACCTCTTCTTAATATCGTCTGCTTCTGTTAGGTCCATACCATTTCTGTCCTTTATCGAGCCCATCTTTGCATGAAATGTTCCCTTGGTATCTCTAATTTTCTTGAAGAGATCTCTAGTCTTTCCCATTCTGTTGTTTTCCTCTATTTCCTTGCATTTATCACTGAAGAAGACTTTCTTATCTCTCCTTGCTATTCTTTGGAACTCTGCATTCTTATGCTTATGTCTTTCCTTTTCTCCTTTGCTTTTCGCCTCTCTTCTTTTCACAGCTATTTGTAAGGCCTCCTCAGACAGCCATTTTGCTTTTTTGCATTTCTTTTCCATGGGGATGGTCTTAATCCCTGTCTCCTGTACAATGTCATGAAACTCATGATCAGGGAACTAACTCCCACATGCTGCACCTAAGACCCAGCGCAGCCAAATAAATAATTTTTTAATGTACATAAAAGTAGGTGACACAGCAGAGTCATCAGGGGTCATTATCCCGAATCGTATGTCCTGTCCTAACACACGGCAGCACAGCCCCTGTGTCCTCTGTCGCGTGCAGAGGCCCCGCCTCTGTGTCACACGGAACTGAAGTGTTAGGGAGGGTCTTAACGTGGCCTGTGATGTGGGCTTCGTTCCTCGTGAGCACCGCACCCCGATGCCCATGGCAGTCGTAGAGGCTGGCACGTCTGCATAGAGGGTCGCCCACATGTGCACAGCCGCTGAGTCCACTGCTCAGGTGGGATCCGGCCCCAGGCGAGGGGTGAGGCAAATTTGGGAACATGGCTCTTAGAGTAACAGACTCGGGTGGAGAGTGAGGTTTGTCCTGAAAAGGAGGGCTGTCACCCAGTCTCAGGGCTTCTGTTTCCTCTTTGGTCACGGGGAGGGCTGGCCTCGGTCTTGACTCTAGGGGGAGGCTTCATGGAGAAGCTGCCTGCCTGGCGCTGGATACACAGCACAGCCGCGTGTACACTGGCCCATGCATGGCGGCCCCAGCCTTGCTGTGCTCACGGTCACGGTGATTTCAGTTCTCTTGGATGGAAAAGACCACCTGGCAAGGCGGGTCCCTCCCAGTCCTGCCCTGAGTGCGTCTGTCTCACGAGGTGGTTCTCAGAGGCTCCCAGGAACCTGTGGTTTCCCGTTTAAAAACAGAAGGAGATTTGTTACAAACTTGGCAGCCCTGGAGTGAGACCCCCCAGCCCTCAGTTGGCCAAAGATGTGGGTGGGAGCT
>SJYX01018605.1:0-10359 GCA_006410675.1 Oreotragus oreotragus | reverse complement strand
AGGACTCATACATACACAGTGGTCCCTGGTGGTCCAGTGCTTAGGACTCTATACTTCCATTGGTGGGTGGGGAACTAAGATCCCCTGGGCCACACAGTGTGACCAAAAAGAAAAAAAAAACAAACGTGTGAGTTTGAGAGAAATACTCTCAAAAGAAACATTTGGTTATTTGTAATTTTCTAACACATTTCTTAAATTTTTTATTTTGAGATAATTATAGATTGCAAACAGAAGTTTGCAAATACAGTAAAGCAGTCTGTATTTACCCTCCACCCAAGTTTACCAATGTTTACATCTTACATAACTATGGGACAATATCAAAATTAGAAAATCCACATTGGCACATTGGACAATACTGTGTGCATTATTCTATAGTCTACAGAATACAGACGGTTTCATTCTGTTGCCATTTTACTTTGTTGCCACTTACTTTTTAAATTGAAGGATATTTGCTTTATAGAATTTTGTGGATTTCTGTCATACATCAAGAATCAGCCATAGGTACACCCATATCCTCTCCCTCCCGAACCTCCCTTCCTTCTCTCTCCACATCCCACCCTTCTAGATTGTCACAGAGCCCCAAAATACATAGCCAATGGGAATATGCTGTTGTCATTTTATCGATTTGTATAACCACCATTGCAATCAAGATACAAACCATTTCGTCACTACAAAGATCTCCTTCATGCCACTCCTTTATCCACATCTGTCCCCTTCCCATCACCATCCTTCACCTCTGGCAACCACTGATCAGTTCTCCATCTCTGTAAGTTTAAAAATTTGAGAACGTTATGGGATCAGACAATGTGATCTTTTCAGATGGGCTTTTTTTTTTTTCCACTCACAATAATGCCTTGCTGCTGCTGCTGCTAAATCGCTTCAGTCGTGTCCGACTCTGTGCGACCCCATAGACGGCAGCCCACCAGGCTCCCCCGCCCCTGGGATTCTCCAGGCAAGAACACTGGAGTGGGTTGCCATTTCCTTCTCCAAAGCATGAAAGTAAAAAGTGAAAGTGAAGTCACTGAGTCGTGTCCTACTCTTAGCAACCCCATGGACTGCAGCCTACCAGGCTCCTCTGTCCATGGGATTTATTCAAATCGTCATGTATCAACAGTTTGTTCCTGCTTATTACTAAGTGTATTCCACGGTATAGATGTACCACAGTTTTTAAAACAATTCAACTACCACAGGACAGTTTGTCTGTTTCCAGTTTGGTTTGCTGTTCAGTCACCCAGTCGTGTCCAACTCTTTGCTGCCGCATGCCAGGCTTCCCTGTCCTTCATCCTCTCCCAGGGATTGCTCAAACTCAAGTCCACTGAGTCTGTGATGCTATCGAATCATCTTGTCCTCTGTCGTCCCTTTCTCCTGCCTTGAATCCTTCCCAGCATCAGGGTCTTTTCCAATGAGTCGGCTCTTCGCATCAGGTGGCCAAAGTATTGGAGCTTCAGCTTTTGCATCAGTCCTTCCAATGAATATTCAGGACTGATTTCCTTTAGGATTGACTGATTTGATATCTTTGCAGTCCAAGGGACTCTCCAGTTTGGGGCTATTACCAAAAGTTGCTATGAACAATCACATACAAGTTTTCATGTGGACATGTTTCATTTTTTCTGGGATATTCAGGAGTGAGAATGCTGGAACATATGGTAAGTGAATGTAAAATTTTTTGAGAAACTGCCAAACTGTCTTCCAGGATGGCTCTACCATTTCACATTCCCACTAGCAATTTGTGAGAGAGACAGTTTCTCTGCACACTCGCCAGCATTTGATATTGTCACTATTTTTCATTTAGATTCTAAAATAATTTTTAAAATGAGTGATGGTTTTCTCAAATACATCTTCTGATATTTATTGAGTTATGTATACATACATAATTCCATTGTATCTCTTATTGGATCTCTTGGTGAATTGCATGATTTTATCCATAAATATACAGATATATTTTTCCCTCTCAACAATGCATTTTACTTTTTGGGAGAGTAAGGGAAAAAAAGCAGGGTCCCACTGGAGTTTACAAAGAGTATGAAACTAGTCATATAGGATGGGAAGGCCCCCAAGAATCTTTTTTACTGATTTCTATAATCTAATGAAAATATGACATATGTAAGTGCCTATTACATTTGTTGTTCAGTTGCTAAGCTGTGTCTCTTTGTGACCCCATGAACTGCAGCATGCCAGGCTTAACACATAGTATTCAATAAATGTCAAATGCCGTTTCTAGCAGAATTCTCCACAGGCTAGGCTGTGCCTGGACATAATCATCTTTCTCCTTTCAGGGAGTCAAGGTCACCTAGAAAACTAGGCAACTGAAAGGGCAGCCCGGTTGGGCAATGCAGTTGGCTGGCTGACTCAGTGCACGGTCTGTCTCCCCATCTTACCCACTCCACTGGGTCAGGGAGGGGCTAAGAGTACAGTTTCCCCAGTGTTTGTGCAGGGGCCTAGCCAGCCTGTCATAGCAGATTCCATGTGGAGGGCTGTGGGCTGCAACACTCTAGTGCACAGTCCCCTCTTTCTGATGATGATAATTGTACAGAAAAAAAAAAAAGCAGACGTGCATGCTGGCTTCGCCAGCTGTCTTCAGGATTTCAGTAGCCTTGCTGTGCTCAGCATTCTGGAAATCCACATCATTCACAGCTAGAACTTGGTCCCCTTCCTGAAGTCCTGCTCAGTGTGCATCAGAGTCAAGAATCACCTTGGAGATGAAAATGTCTTGCGGGGAGGCCCTTCCTACTCAGATGTGAAATCCCAACTGAGCCCAGGGGGCTTTTTCAATGTGGCCATTTGGGGCAGAAATTGGGGCAACTCATTGAGTCTGCATGGTATACTGTCTCACAAGGAGGAATCCATGCAGGAAAACCACTAGGTAGTCATCGGAAGGAATCTGGCTGGTTATCTCCAACAAGACTCCACGAGCAGGCCTCAGCCGCTTCAGGGTGGGCTCCCTGCCAATTCTACACGTAGTTTTCTTTCTTTCTTTTTTAAAAGCTATTTATTTATTTATTTTTGGCTACACGGTTTGTGGGATCTTAATTCCCTGACCAGGGATTGAACCTGTAGAAGCACTGAGTCTTAACCACTGGACCATCAGGGAAGTCCCTACAAATAGGTTTTAATTGGTAAAAAAAAATCAAATAGTACAAAAAGGAACACAGGAAAAAGTATCTCTTCCTGTTGCTGTCACTAAAACAATCACTTTAATCTTTTTCTTGTGTTTTCATCTAGGGATTGTAACTTATATATGTATATAATGTATATATACATATATATATTCCAGTTTTATAACATTGTATAAGTTTAACAAGTAAATAGATGGGGAAAGAGTGGAAACAGTGTCAGATTTTATTTTTGGGGGCTCCAAAATCACTGCAGATGGTGATTGCAGCATGAAATTAAAAGATGCTTACTCCTTGGAAGGAAAGTTATGACCAACCTAGATAGCATATTCAAAAGCAGAGACATTACTTTGCCAACAAAGGTCTGTCTAGCCAAGGGTATGGTTTTCCTGTAGTCATGTATAGATGTAAGAGTTGGACTGTGAAGAAAGCTGAGCACTGAAGAATTGATGCTTTTGAACTGTAGTGTTGGAGAAGACTCTTGAGAGTTCCATGGACTGCAAGGAGATCCAACCAGTCCATTCTAAAGGAGATCAGTCCTGGGTATTCTTTGGAAGGAATGATGCTAAAGCTGAAACTCCAGTACTTTGGCCACCTCATGTGAAGACTTGACTCACTGGAAAAGACTCTGATGCTGGGAGGGATTGGGGGCAGAAGGAAAAGGGGACGACAGAGGATGAGATGGCTGGATGGCATCACCGACTTGATGGATGTGAGTTTGAGTGAACTCTGGGAGTTGGTGATGGACAGGGAGGCCTGGTGTGCTGTAGTTCATGGGGTCGCAAAGAGCTGGACACGACTGAGCGACTGAACTGAACTGAACTGAAGTTTAACAAGTACAATGTGCTGATCTGATACACTTACATATTGTGAAATGATTACCACAGTTCAGTTAGTTAATACCTCCATCACCTTTCATATCTACCAATTCTTTTTTGTGACGAGAATATTTAAACTCTAGTCTCTTAGCAACTTTCAAGTATATAACCCAGTACTGTTAACTCTAATCACCTTGCTGTATATTAGATCCCCAGAACTAATTCATCTTATATAATAACTGGATTAATTATATCCTTTGACCAACACCTCCCCAATTCCCCTACCTTCTAGCCCCTTGCAACCATCATTCTACTGTTTCTATGAGTTTGGCTTTTTTAGATTCTATATATGTGATATTATGCCACATTTGTTTTTCTCTGTATGACATTTCACTTACATAATACCTTCAAGATCTAACCATGTTGTCACAAATGGCAGAATTTCCTTCTTTTTCAAGACTAAAATTTTAAAATATATACATCTCACAACTTTTATTCATTCATCCATAGATGGGCAGTTTGGGTTGTTTGCATATCTTGATTATTGTGAATAATACTACAAGGAACATCAGAGTGCAGGTATCTCTTTGAGATCCTGATTTCATTTCCTTCGAGTATATACCAGAAGTGGGACTGCTGGATCATAAGATAATTCTAAGGAATCACCATACTGTTTCGCATAGTGACTACAAATTTAAATTCCCACCAGTGCACAAAAGTTTCCTTTTCTCCACATCCTCACCAACACTTGTTATTTCTCGTTTTCTTGATGCTAGCCATCCTAACAGATGTGAGGTGTTACTTCATTATGGTGTTGATTTATATTTCCCTGATAATTAGTGATGTTGACCATCTCGGCCACTTGTGTATCTTCTTTGTCCATGGAATTCTCCAAGCAAGAATACTGTAGTTGGTAGCCATTCCTTTCTCCAGGGGATCTTCCCAACTCAGGGATCAAACCTGCGTCTTCTGCATTGCAGGCAGATTCTTTACAGTCTGAGCCACCAGGGAAGCCCATATCTTCTTTGGAAAATGTCTACTCAGTTCTTCTGCCTATTTTTAATTTCTTTTGGTTATCGAGTTGTAGGAGCTCCTTACATATTTTGGATATTAACCTTTTATCAGATATATGATTTGCAAATATTTCTTCCATTCTGTAGGTTGCCTTTTCACAGAATTGACTGTTTCTTTGCAGAAGCTTTTAGTTTGATGTATTCTTGTTTATTTTTGCTTTTGTTGCATATGCATTTGGTGTCATCTAAAAAATCATTGCCAAATCCAGTGTCAAGGAGCTTCTTTCTTATGTTCTCTTCTAGTTTTATGATTTCCGGTCTTATGATTAAGTCTTTAATCCATTTGAGTTCATTTTTGTGAGTAGTTTATGACAGGGGTCCAATTTCTTTCTTCTGGGGTGACTATCCAGTTTTCCCACATACTGAAGAGACTATCCTTTACTCACTGAGTCTTCTTGACTCCCTTGTCAAATAGTAGTTGACAGTTTATGTGAGGGTTTATTTCTGGGCTCTCAATTCTGTTCCATTGTTTTTTGTGTCATTTTAATGGCAGTGCCATACTGTTTTGATCACTGTAGCTTTGTAGGATAGTTTGAAATCAGAATGTGTGATCCATCCAGCTTTGTTCTTCTTTCAGAGGATTATTTCAGCTACTCAGGGTCTTTTGTGGTACCATATGAATTTTTGGATTTTTTTTCTATTTCTGTGAAAAATGTTATTGGAATTTTGATAGGGATTGCATTGAATCTATATATGGCTTTGAGTACTGTGGACATTTTAACAGTATTAATTCTTCTGATCCATGACCAGGATATCTGTCCATTTATTTGTGTTTTTAGTTTTCTTTTGTCAAAATCTTATAGTTTCCAGTGCACAGATCTTTCACAACACTGGTTAAATTTATTCCTATGTATTTTATTGCTTTTGATGTTACTGTGACTAGAAGTATTTTATTTCTTTTTCAGACATTTTGTTGTTAGTATATAGACTTGCACTGATTTAAAAAATTTTATTGTAGTTGATTTATTTGATTTACAGTGTTGTATTAATTTCTGCTATATAACAAAGTGACTCACTCATATACACACAAATATATATACATATACTTTTTCACATTCTTTTCCATTATGGTTGATCACAGGATATTGAATATAGCTCTTTATACCACATAGAAGGACCTTGTTGTTTATCAATCCTATACATAATAGTTTGCACCTACTAATCCCAGATTCCCAATCCTTTCTTCTACCCCGCTCCGGGAAACTACGTCTATCCTCTTTGTCTATGAGTCTGTTTCTGTTTTGTAAATATGTTCATTTGTGTTGTATTTTAGGTTCCACATATAAGCGATATCACATGGTATTTGTCTTTCTCTTTCTGACTTACTTTGTTAAATATGTTTTATTTTTTGGCTCAGCTGCACAGCTTGTGGGATCTTAGTTTCCTGACCAGGGATCGAACCTGAGCCCTCGGCAGTTAGAGTGTAGAGCCCTAATCACTGGATCTCCAGGGAATTTCCACCAGGCATTGTTTTTTAATTTTTTCAAACTTTTTTTTGATGTGGACCATTTTTAAAGTCTTCATTGAATTTGTTACAATATGCTTCTTCTTTTTTCTTTTTTAATGTTTTGGGTTTTTGGACACCAGATATATGGGATATTAGCTTCCAGACCAGGGATTGAACCTGCACCCCCTGCATTGGAAGACTAAGTCTTAACCACTGGACTGCCAGGGAATTCCCTATTTTTTTTTTTTAAAGCTTTCTGCCCCTGTCTCCCTCTGGAACTACAATAATTCACACATTATTTCTTCTGCTAGTACCCCACAGATGAAGTGGGCTTTCTTTACTCTTTCTCATTCTTTTTGTTGTTGTTCTCCTCTGACTGGATAATATCAAAATTCCTATTTTTTCTTTTTTTCAATTTTTCTAAAAAAATTCCTATTTTCTAGCTCACAGATTCTTTCCTGTATTTGATCCATTCTGCAGTTGATGTTCTCTGTTGAAAAAAAAAATTTTTATTTCATTGTATCCTTTAGCTATAGAATTTCTTTGTGGTTCTTTCTTTTTAAGTTTCTGGTACAGCATTATAATTCGATTGCTATTACACTATAAAGTGATTACCTTTTAAGCTATTTTTCTTATTTCTATCTGGTTAAACTTCTCATTTTGTTCATGTATTGTTTTCCTGATGTCACTGAATTGTCCTTCTGAGTTTTCTTGTAGCTCATTGAGTTTCCTTAAAACAGAGAGATTTAGAATCATTTATTGGGTAAATTGCATATCTCTATGTTTTTGACATTGGTCACTAAAGGATTATTGTGATTCATTGGTGGTATCATGTTTCACTGATATTTCATGTTCCTTGAAGTTTTGAGTTGCAGTCTTTGCATTTGAAAGACCATCTCCCTTCTCTAGTTTTTACTAATTGCCCTTTTCAATGCATCCAAATTTGTATTTTTTTGCTCCAGTGGTGTTTTGGAACTTCACACCAAACCTGAACTTCCATGAAGACCCTCTTGTCTGTGGGTGATTTTCTAAGACAGTGTTTTCCATAACTCCTGGACTATGTCTGAGAGGGGCTACAGTTGGTTCATAGGCCCCTCAAGGGTCCACAGCTGGGATCAAGATATTATTGACTGAAATATATGTAGGTAAGACTCCTCTTGGGTCCGTTGGCATATGATGCTGGGTCCCACAGCTCCCATAAAAGCACTCCTTTCTGTGGATGGATGCCATATTGTTGTTGAAGGTGGGAGACAAATAATCAGCCATGACGTACCCTATATGTTAATAGTAGCATATCACATACACAGTTCTGCATTTTGCATTTCACTTAATATCTCAGAGACTATTCTGTACCAGTACATAGAGATCTATCTCATTCTTTTAAATAGCTGTATAGCATCCTATTTTAGGAGTATGGCATAATTCAACCCACTTAAAAAACTGGGGTGTAATTGACATACAACATTGTATTAGTTCCAGGTGTACAGCATAATGATTCAATATTTGTATATATTGTAAAACATCACCACAATATATCTAGTTGACATCTGTCACCATACAAACCCATTTTTTGGGGGATAGACACTTAGGTTGCTTTTGGTCTTTTGTAACTATTGAATACTCTATTCCAGTGAATACACTATTACACATGTCTTTATGCCCCTGTGTGAGCATTAACGTAGGATAAATTTCTAGTAGTGGAATTGCTAGGACAAAGATACATGCATTTAAAAAAATGCATTTAAATTAGAATAGCTGTTGCCAAATTGCCTTCAAAAAGACAACCATTTTATAGTCCTACCAACAATAAACAAGAATGTCTTTCTTTACAACGTGCACTTTTGTCAGTCTGATACTAAATAATCTTACCTTATTTTAAACCTGCGTTTTACCTCTCCTATGAGGTGGTTGAATATTTTTTCATTTGTTTAAAAGTATTTTCTGTGAACTGAGTGTTCATGTTCTTTGGCCATTTAATGCATTCTTTAAAATTAATGTTTAACAACGAAGACACTGCTTTCCCGTTGTGATTTGCTGGAGTCTCCTCAAAGGCAGGAGGCCCTAAGACAGGTGTTCAAGGTCCTCCGCTATCACACAACTCCCTCTTTTTATCTCATACGGGCCTCCGTCTCCAACACTACTGTCTGCTCCCAAGGAAGGGAACCTTTATGGTTTCTCATATCTCATACCCCTCCCACAATCCCATGTTTGCTTTCCCATCCCTCCTCTCAGCAGTGCTCTCTTCTCGGTCAAATCTGACCGGTCCTTCAGGGTCCAGCTGAATTCCACCTACCTGAGATGCCTTTCTTTCTCTCTTTTCTGCCACTGTGCATGCCTTGTAGGATCTTAGTTCCCTGACCAGGGATCAAATTTGAGCCCGCAGCAGTGAAAGCATGGAGTCCTAACCACTGGACCACCAGGGAATTCCCTCTAAAAAAAAAATAATAGTTTTTATTAGAGTACAGTTGATTTACAATGTTGTGTTAGCTTCTACCGTATAGCGAAGTGAGTTAGTTGTCCATATATACACTCTTTTAGATTCCTTTCCCATATAGGTCATTACAGAGTATTGAGTAGAGCTCCCTGTGCTATAATGTAGGTTTTTGCTGCCTGCCGAGTCACTTCAGTCGTGTCCAACTCTTTGCAACCCCATGGACTGTAGCCCTCCAGGCTCTTCTGTCTGTGGGATTCTCCAGGCAAGAATACTGGAGTGGGTTGCCATGCTCTCCTCCAGGGGATCTTCCTGACTCAGGGATCGAACCAGTGTCTCTTATGTCACCTGCATTGGCAGGCAAGTTCTTTACCGCTAGCACGACCACGGTTCTTATTAGTGGGGCTCCTTTCTGAATCTAGCCTACAGTTTCACTTTTAGGTGAGTTTCATCCCACCAATTACAGCCTTCCCAGAACCCATCTTCCTCTCTGTCCACTCTCAGTGTGTAGGGCAGTCAGGATGGAGTGTGTTTCATGCACTCAACCTGCATTTATTGTATACATCAGTCAGGTACTATTCCAGGAACTGGGGATATGGCAGTGAGTGAGACAGAACAAGCACCTGCTCTTATCCAGCTGACATTTTACTGGTGGGTGTGTTCTATAATATACAGCAAACAGGAAATAAATAAGAATGTCAACTAAGGGCACAGAAGTAAAGGAATAGACAGTAAGGGGAGGGAAAGGGTCTCCTTTAGACAGGTCAGGGGAGAGAACCCTCATGAGATGAGATGAGAGCAAAGACCTGAACTTGAGAAGGCATCGGCCACAAAAAGCAGCTTCCAGAGCCCCCACTAGAGGCCCTGCCTGGGGGGTGGGTGGGGTCTGTGTTCTAAAGATGGATGAGAACAAGCATGGCTTTCAGCACCTATCACCTGACAAGAATTGAAGGTAGAGACCTGTAATCTCCGCATCTTCAGGGTTCTGTGTTTGGTGTGTCTGGGGAAGACCCGTACCCTCCTGCTTCATCTGCCTGCTGCAAACTTGGGAAAATGAAATCATGCCTCACCTGGGATTAGCAGAGCACGTATAGGTGCCAGGGTCCATCTAAGCACTTCACATGACTGCTGTTTGATCTACCGTCCTAAACCATGTGGTATTTACTGCTAAGTTTTTACAATGGAAGAAACCGGGGCTCGGAATATGGGAGTAACCTGTTGAGGTTTAGATATGGTTTAGACAAGAAGTACAGTTCCTGGAGAGTTGTGTCGCGGGGGTCTGGTGGGCTTCAGTGGGGATTCGGGGAGTTTGCCTGTCTCAGGAGTTTGCCCGCCTCGCCCCGAAAGCGGCCCCCGCCCTGCTGCGGCCCCAGGGGCCAAGGGGCACGCGGCGGGCTGGGGGCGGGGAAGGCGCGGGGACAAAGGCCGAAGCTACCGCGCTGCGGAGGGCGGGTGCGGCGGCGAAGTCCCGCCGCGG
>SJYX01018604.1:10092-72600 GCA_006410675.1 Oreotragus oreotragus | reverse complement strand
CGATGGTGTGATCACTCACCTAGAGCCAGACATTCTGGAATGTGAAGTCAAGTGGGCCTTAGAAAACATGTATATTACCATATGTGAAATAGATGACCAGATGCATGAAATAGGGCACTCCAGCCGGTGCACTGGGACAACCCAGCAGGATGGGGTGGGGAAGGAGGTGGGAGGAGGGTTCAGGATATATGTGTGTCCACATATACACCTATGGGTGATTCATGTCGATGTATGGCAAAAACTACAACAATATTGTAAGGCAATTAGCCTCCAATTAAAATTAATTAATGAATGCTAGAAAACAGACTTTTTAAGAGCAATTTAAAGTTCACAGCAAAATTGAAAAGAAAGTGTAGAGATTTCTCATATATTCCCTGCCTCTACACACCCACAGCCTCCTCCACTCTCAGCATCCTTCACCAGAGTGGTACATTTGTTACAATCAATGACCATATATTGACCAAAGTTCATAGTTTCCATTATAAATATAGTTGTTATTTCTATAATTGTTTTTGTTATTATTCGTATTTCCTGAGTCCTGCCAGTATATTATATTTCTTACTCAGTACCTTATCATCCCTTACTATCTCTTCCTTGAGCCCCTTTCCTTTTCCTCTTTAAAGACATGTAACTAAAAAAAAAATTTTGGGAGTATATTTTACAGTGTTGTACCACCTAAAAAGGTGTACAGCAAAGTCAATCAGTTATACATATACATATGTCCACTCTCCTTTTAGATTCTTTTCCCATATAGGCCATTACACACTGTACCATAAAGTAGGCCCTTATTTTTACCTGTTTTATATATAGTATTGTGGATATGTCAACCGCAGTCTCCCAATTCATCCCTCCCCACCAAACCCCATGGTCACCATAAGTGTTTTTTATATCTATGACTCTACTTCTGTTTTGTTAATAAGTTCATTTTTACTCGTTTTTTTAGATTCCACATATAAGCAATATCATATGATATTTGTCTTACTCTGTCTGACTTGTTTCACTCATTATGACAGTGTCTAGGTCCATCCATGTTGCTGCAAATGGCATTATTTGTTCTTTTTATGGCTGAGTAATATTCCATTGTATATATGTACCACATATTCTTTATTTATTCCTCTGTCAATGGACATTTAAGCTGCTCCCATATCTTGGCTATTGTAAATAGTGCTTCAATGAAAATTTGGGTGCATGCATCTTTTTGAATTATGGTTTTCTCTGGGTATATACCTAGGAGTGGATGGCTGGGTCATGTGGTAGTTCTATTTTTAGTTTTTTGAGGAACCGCCATACTGTTCCCCATAGTGGTTGTACCAATTTACATTGCCACCAACAGTGTAGGAGGGTTTCCTTTATTCCACACCCTCTCCAGCATTTATTGTTTGTAGATTTTTTTTGATGATGATCATTCTAACCAATGTGAGGTGATACCTCCTTGTAGCTAAACATGTAATTTATTTATAATTATACATTTCTTCTTAATTGAAAGCAGTTGTGTTTTTCCATTTGTGTGTTTTTTACTTCTTTACATCTCTCCTAATTTCCCATTGAACTCATCAATAAATTACTCTGGCTGAAAGTTCAAAATATCTTCAGGATATGATTTTATGCCCCCTTGCAGCTAGGAGAGGTGAGGTCTGGCTAATGACATGAAAGACGAAATTTCTCAGTGGCTCTAAGGTAAGACTTTTTAAAAGAAAACAGACCATACTGGCATTTGCTTTTCGCCTTTTTCTATTTGCCCTTCGTCCCTCCTTACCATTGGAATAGCAGTTTCCTGCCTCAGATGCGGAGAAGGCAATGGCACCCCACTCCAGTACTCTTGCCTGGAAAATCCCATGGATGGAGGAGCCTGGTGGGCTGCAGTCCATGGGGTCACTAACNCTGGCATTTGCTTTTCGCCTTTTTCTATTTGCCCTTCGTCCCTCCTTACCATTGGAATAGCAGTTTCCTGCCTCAGATGCGGAGAAGGCAATGGCACCCCACTCCAGTACTCTTGCCTGGAAAATCCCATGGATGGAGGAGCCTGGTGGGCTGCAGTCCATGGGGTCACTAACAGTTGGACATGACTGAGCGACTTCACTTTCACTTCTCACTTTCATGCATTGGAGAAGGAGATGGCAACCCATTCCAGTGTTCTTGCCTGGAAAACCCCATGGATGGAGGAGCCTGGTGGGCTGCCATCTATGGGGTCGTACAGAGTCAGACATGACTGAAGCGACTTAGCAGCAGCAGCAGCAGCAGCAGCCTCGGATGCAGCATCCATTTGTCACCATAAGGAAGATAACCATATTTGCCTATAATAAAGCATGACTCTGTAAGAAAGGTGGTGTGGTCGGTGTTACGGTATGTGCAGGTGAGCACCATCTTGACTGATGAACACCATGGATGGAGTATATATTCGTTTCCAGTGGCTGCCATCACAAAGTACCACAGGCTTGGTGGTTTAAAACAGAAATCAATTCTTTCACTGTCTTAACGGCCAGAAGTCCAAAATCAGGGTGTCAGCAAGATTGCTTTCTTCTGGACGTTCTGATGGAGACTCTGTTGCAGGCTTCTCTAGTGGTGTCTGCCAGCTGCCAGCAATTCTTAGCCTGTATGTGCATTACTCTGATCTCTGTTTCTTCACGTGGCCTTCCTCTCTGTTTTTATGTATTGTCCTTTGCTGTCTCTTATACAGACACCAGTCTTTAGATTTAAGGTCCATCCTAATCCACGATGACATTATCTACAGATCCTTACCTTAATTATAAAGACCTTTATTCCAAATAAGGCCATATCCGGAGATACAGAGTGGATATATTTTTGATGAGGGGTACTATCTAACTCTGGAGAAGGCAATGGCACACCACTCCAGTACTCTTGCCTGGAAAATCCCATGGATGGAGGAGCCTGGTAGGCTGCAGTCCATGAGGTCGCAAAGAGTCGGACACGACTAGGCAACTTTACTTTCACTTTTCACTTTCATGCATTGGAGAAAGACATGGCAACCCACTCCAGTGTTCTTGCCTGGAGAATCCCGGGGATGGGGGAGCCTGATGGGCTGCCATCTATGGGGTTGCACAGAGTCGGACATGACTGAAGCGACTTAGCAGCAGTATTTTTTGTTTTAGAGCAGTCCTTTCATTTATGAATTTATTTCTTTATATTTTACTTTTTGCTTAATTCTCCCTTTCTCTCTTCCCACATTAAACTTCATCATACTGATAATCCATATATCAGGTTAGCCTATTGTAAATTCTTTTATTTTATTCACAGAGATCTAATCCTATGCAAGCACAATGTATATACAAAGATAAATGCACACACACAGTATTGGTCAGCTAATCTGCATAATGAACTACCCCAAAACTCAGTAATTCAATATGGCAGCTACATAATATTTAGTAGTTCGTAGTTCATGAGATTGGAATTTGGTTCCTCTTGGATAGATTCGCTCATACACCTCAGGATCAGCTAGAGACTCGACTCTAGGTTTGGTTTGTCTGTCTTTTATCTTTGCTAGAGTTGCTCTGATTCAAGGATCCCTCATCATCCTCCTGGAATCAGTGAGCTCACCCAGGAATATCCTTCCCATAGAGATAGGAGAAATATAGGCAGGCAAGTTCAGTCACCCAGGCACTTTTTCAAGTGTCTGCTTGTGTCACATCAGCGAACATCCCTTTGGCTTACATCATAATCAGTGGGCAGAGAAATCTGTTTCATCTTTTTTTTTTTTTCATTTTGAAGTTTTGGGGTTTAAAATTTTTTTTAACTTATTTATTTATTTATTTTCAACATAAATTTATTTATTTTAATTGGAGGTTAATTACTTTACAATATTATATTGGTTTTGCCTACATCAACATGAATCCACCACAGGTATACACGTGTTCCCCACCCTGAACCCTCCTCCCTCCTCCCTCCCCGTACCATTCCTCTGGGTCGTCTCAGTGCACCAGCCCCAAGCATCCAATATCATGCATCGAACCTGGACTGGTGATTCGTTTCATATATGATATTATACATGTTTCGGTGCCATTATCCCAAATCATCCCACCCTCACCCTCTCCCACAGAGTCCAAAAGACTGTTCTATACATCTGTGTCTCTTTTGCTGTCTCGCAAACAGGGTTCTGGTTACCATCTTTCTAAATTCCATATATATGCATTAGTATACTGTATTGGTGTTAACTTATTTTTTTTTAATTGAAGGATAATTACCTTACAGAATTTTGTTGTTTTCTGCCAAACATAAGCATGAATCAGCCATAGGCATACATATGTAGTTCATCTCTTCATGGAAGAAATTGTGAAGTTACATGGCAAGGGCATGAGTAGAAGAAGGAGCACAAAACTGGAGCCATGATGCTGTCTGTCTCATACACAGACATGATAAACAAGCACACGTGCCTTCATCTGGTGAGTGTTTGCTTTACAAATGTTGTTATTTAGTCGCTAAATCTTGTCTGACTCTTTGCAACCCCATGGACTGTGGTCCGCCAGGCTCCTTTGTTCATGGAATTCTCCAGGCAAGAATACTGGAATGGGGTGCCATTCCTCCCCTCAAAGGTCAGACCCGCGTCTCCTACATTGGCAGGTGGATTCTTTACCGCTGAGCTACCAGGGACGCCCTTACGAGCAAAGGTTTACACTAATTTGTTTGCTTCTTTCTTTTCTCAATGATGCTCGTGGAAATACCTCCAAGTCATTTTCGTTACTCTGATTCAATTTTTTTTTGGCTGCACCCCATGAGCAGTTTGTGGGATTTTTGTTCCCCAACCAGGGGTCAGACCCATGCCCCCTGCAGTGGAAGTGTGTGGTCCTAACTACCTTACTGCCAGAGAAGTCTCTCTGATTCAATTTTTCAATGCTGCATCTTATTCCATTTTGTAGACGTACTATGATTATTTAACCATCTCTCTCCTGATAGGTATTCAATTTGTTTCCTTTTTTCTGGTTATTCATTTTGAACGATACAGGAAATAAAGTCTCTTCTGGGTAAAAGGTTATTTGTATCGCTAATTTTAATAGAAATTTCCAGGTTACTTTTTAAAGAAAGCTTCAGCGCTTCAGTGTAATCAACAGTTTATGTCATTCTTCCCTACATTACCCCTAAGAAGTGGGGGCATTGCTCTTTATTAATCTTTACCACTTTGTTGTATATAAAATGACTACTGCTTCATTTTTCCTTTCTCTAACTGGTTATGAATTTGAGCATCTTTTCATATGATTTCACCATTTGAATTTGCACTTCTGTTATTAGTCTGTTTATATCCTTTCCTTGGCTTTCTATTAAGTTGCTTTTCATTTTCTTATCAATTTATAAGAACACTTTCTATATTATAGAAACCATACCTTTGATTGTCCTATGCCATATAGTATTTTTCTGGCTCTTTGTTTATTCAGTTAGTTTGTGGTATCCTTTGTCATGCAAAAGTTTGGTTTGAGGCTGCTTTTAATGTTTAAAAACTTATTGAACTAAACGGTTCTAGAAACACTGCTGTGCTCACTAAGCCAGTGTAATCATTAGAAAGCTGAGTGGGGGAGGCGGATCATCTCTTGACACTGTGCAGAGCTTCCCCCAAATTCTCAGTGCGTGCAAAAGAGAAGTGAAATAGGGCATTTCAATTATGCCTCTCCAAAATTGAAAAAGGAGAGAGATAAATGAGAAGTCACAGGCAAAGGACATGTGACTGAAGCCCCAACAAGTGTTATTTAATGGAAAAAAGCCCACTTGGGTTAACTAGACCTGAAGGAGGGGCTCAGCTAGAGCACTGTATTCATTTCCTGGGACTGCTATAGCAAGGTACCAGAAACGGGATGGTTTCAAGCAACAAGAATTTGTTGTCTCACAATTCTAAACATCTGAAATCAAGGTGTTAGCCAGGCTGTTTTCTTCTGGAGGCTCTAAGTGGAAGGCTCTCTTGCCTCTCTCCTAGCTTCTAGTGGTAGCTGGCAATCCTTGGCTTTCCTTAGCATGTAAACACATGACTTTAGTCTCTGCCTCCATTATCACCTGGCTTTTCTCCCTGTGTGTCTTGACATGGCCTTCGTATAAAAACACCAGTCACTGGATGTAGGGCCCACTATAATGCATTATCTTGACTTCCCTGGTGGCTCAGATGGTAAAGCATCTGCCTACAATGCGGGAAACCTGGGTTCGATCCCTGAGTTGAGAAGATCCCCTGGAGAAAGGAAAGGCTATCTGTTCCTGTATTCTGGCCTGGAAAATCCTATGGACGGAGGAGCCTGGTAGGCTACAGTCCATGGGGTTGCAAAGAGTCAGACACGACTGAGTGACTTCACTTTCTATAATGCATTATGATCACATGTTAACCTANCCCCTGGAGAAAGGAAAGGCTATCTGTTCCTGTATTCTGGCCTGGAAAATCCTATGGACGGAGGAGCCTGGTAGGCTACAGTCCATGGGGTTGCAAAGAGTCAGACACGACTGAGTGACTTCACTTTCTATAATGCATTATGATCACATGTTAACCTAACCTGTTACATCTGCAAAGACCATATTTCTCAATAAAGTCCCATTCTGAGGTTCTGGGTGGACATGAATTCTTCAGGGACACCACTCATACCAGAATAGTCTATCCTCTGCCTGCACCCCCTTCTAAAAATATCACATCAGTCTTACACGCAAATATATACCCAAAAGTCTTGTCACATTTCAGCATTGACATTAAATCCAAAATCTCATACAAATACAATCAATTCAAAAAGTTCAAAATCTTGAGACTTTTTCAGTAATTTAGTTTAACCAAACATTTGGGTAAGCACTCAAATCAGTTCAGTCATTCAGTCATGTCCGACTCTTTGCGACCTTATGAATCACAGCACACCATGCCTCCCTGTCCATCACCAACTCCCGGAGTTCATTCAGACTCAACGTCCACCGAGTCCATGATGCCATCCAGCCATCTCATCCTCTGTTGTCCCCTTCTCCTTCTGCACCTAATCCCTCCCAGCATCAGGGTCTTTTCCAATGAGTCAACTCTTCGCATGAGGTGGCCGAAGTATTGGACTTTCAACTTTAGCATCAGTCCTTCCAATGAACACCCAGGACTGATCTCCTTTAGAATGGACTGGTTGGATCTCCTTGCAGTCCAAGGGACTTTCAAGAGTCTTCTCCAACACCACAGTTCAAAAGCATCAATTCTTCAGTGCTCAGCTTTCTTCACAGTCCAACTCTCACATCCATACATGACCACTGGAAAAACCATAGCCTTGACTAGATGGACCTTTCTTGGCAAAGTAATGTCTCTGCTATTTAATATGCTATCTAGGTTGGTCGTAACTTTCCTTCCAANCAATTCTTCGGTGCTCAGCTTTCTTCACAGTCCAACTCTCACATCCATACATGACCACTGGAAAAACCATAGCCTTGACTAGATGGACCTTTGTTGGCAAAGTAATGTCTGTTATTCAATGTGCACTCTAGGTTGGTCATAACTTTCCTTCCAAGGAGTAAGCATCTTTTAATTTCATGGCTGCAATCACCATCTGCAGTGATTTTTGGAGCCCCCGAAAATAAAGTCTGACACTGCTTCCACTGTTTCCCCATCTATTTTCCATGAAGTGATGGGACCAGATGCCATGATCTTCGTTTCCTGAATGTTGAGCTTTAAGCCAACTTTTTCACTCTCCTCTTTCACTTTCATCAAGAGGCTTTTTAGTTCCTCTTCACTTTCTGCCATAAGGGTGGTATCATCTGCATATCTGAGGTTATGATGCTTCAGTTCAGTTCAGTTCAGTCGCTCAGTCATGTCCAACTCTTTGCAACCCCATGAATTGCAGGACGCCAGGCCTCCCTGTCCATCACCAACTCCCAGAGCCCACCCAAACTCATGTGCATTGAGTCAGTGATGCCATCCAGCCATCTCATCCTCTGTCGTTCCCTTCCCCTCCTGCCCCCAATGCCTCCCAGCATCAGAGTATTTTCCAATGAGTCAACTCTTCACATCAAGTGGCCAAAGGAAATAATCAACATTTGCTGAAAGTATGAACAAATGAATGAGTAAATGAATAAACAAATGAGTGAGTGAATAAGATATTATTCAGAAGTTTCAACTCATGAGCCACAATGTAAATGATGATTGACACCAAAGTGTATAGTGAGAGTATAAAGCAAACATCTCAAAGTAGATTCAAAGAATCAATAGGGAAACTCATGAACATCAGATGAGTAAGGGATGTTGGAAATGTCGGGAATTTCACAAGAAGGATTTGGGGAGGGTGGGTGCTCTGTTACAAGTCCTGTCTTCTTAATCTAAATAGAGAAGTGGGAGGAGGGAATTGTGCTTCTGCTTTCACCTAAAGTCAAAAGAGAAGAATTTCATCAGGATTGCTCATAGAAGTTGCTATACATCTGATACATCCTCCAAGTTAGAGAGTAGGTTGAATGAGTGAGTACAAGTTGTTCAGTTGTGCCTAACTCTTTGCAATCCCATAGTCTGTAGCCTGCCAGGCTCCTCTGTTAATGGGATTTTCCAGGCAAGAATATTGGAGTGGGTTGCCATTCCCTTCCTCAGGGGATCTTCCTGACCCAGGGATTGAACCTGGGTCTTCCACATTGCAGGCAGATTCTTTACTTTTTACAGGAAATTAATGTTCACTGATCAATATAAAGAGCAAAGATTTTAGCTATTTATCTAAGGAACGGTCCTCTAAGAGCATCTGTGTAAAGGGAGTTATCAAAAAACAAACAGCTTTGGGACTTCCCTGGTGGTCCAGTGGTTAACACTCCATGCTTCTACCACAGAGGGCACAGGTTCGTTCCCTGGTAGGGGGACTAAGCGCCTTCATGCCAAGTGTAGCATCAAGTCTAAGGACAATGCATTTACTGTTTCCCAAAGGAGCTTCCAAAAACCTACAGAAGCATCCAGCAGGGAGTCAAGGCTAAATCCCTGGCATATCTAAAGAGCTGAAGCTCCCAGCCCTATCCCATTCACCTCTCTTCTCTCTCTGACTCTAGACCTGACCGTGTTCTAAGCCACAGGGAGCAAGGTGCAGAAGAAGGAGAAATACTGTGCAGAGAAAGAGAAGGGAAAGACACGTAGACACACTCAAAGCAATGGCAGCGCCCAGAGGAGATGTAAGATCAAGTTCAGAGTCTGATTTGCCTTTGAGATGGGGAGAAACAGGTTTATCAGTTAAAGCTATTCGTGACTTTGGGACCAAAAGAGGGACCAAAAAATTCATGGCTACTTGATCTATGTTCTTTCAGAGACTGAGGCTAGGGGAAAAGAAGACACACTCATTTGATTTAAATATACAGTGGGAAATAAAAATAAATTTCTCTTAATGAGTAGACATACATTAGACTTAGTTCAACATTTATTACAGGAAGATGAAATGCAGGCAGAACATATACTTCAGTACGGGATTATCCTTGAAAATAGCAAATATTCACCTTCTAACCTTGACCTCCTAACAACCCTTGGACCCTCATAGCTCATTATCATGCTGGAAATGATGATTCTAGAATACTAGAGTTCCTAGAGTTGAGAAATATCATTATTCGTTAAAGTATTTCTTTCTTTTCTCAAATCTTGTACTTTGCTATTACTTTAAGATATGAGAATAGGGAATTAACTGTGTGTATGCACTTTTTGCAAAATAATTTTAAAAGTAATTAACTGATGGTATAACAGTGGGGGGCTTCCCTGGTGGCTCAAGGGTAGAGATCTGCCTGCCAATGTAGGAGATGCAGGTCAATCCCTGAGTCGGAAATATCCTCCTAGAGAAAGAAATGGCAACTCATTCCACTATTCTTGCCTCGGAAATCCCACTGATGGAGAAGCCTGGCAGGTTATAGTCCATGGGGTCACAAAGAGTCAGACATGACTGAGCTCACACACACACACACACACACACACTCACTGACAGCATAGTTTTAGAATTCACAAGGTCATTTGTGAGACTAAGTCTATATAGCAAAGACAACCTTAATAATAAAATGGAGAACTTACAGAAGTTTGTATCAGTAATTTTATATAGCATTTAAAACAGTGTAACATTAGCACAAGGATAAACAAAGAGAGCACTGGAAAACAAACAGNCTATGACCAGTGCATTTTCTTGGCAAAACTCTATTAGTCTTTGCCCTGCTTCATTCCGCATTCCAAGGCCAAATTTGCCTGTTACTCCTGGTGTCTCTTGACTTCCTACTTTAGCATTCCAGTTCCCTATAACGAAAAGGACATCTTTTGGGGGTGTTAGTTCTAAAAGGTCTTGTAGGTCTTCATAGAACTGTTCAACTTCAGCTTCTTCAGCATTACTGGTTGGGGCATAGGCTTGGATTACCATGATATTGAATGGTTTGCCTTGGAAACAAACAGAGATCATTCTGTCGTTTTTGAGATTGCATCCAAGTACTGCATTTCAGACTCTTTCGTTGACCATGATGGCTACTCCATTTCTTCTAAGGGATTCCTGCCCACAGTAGTAGATATAATGGTCATCTGAGTTAAATTCATCCATTTCAGTCCATTTTAGTTTGCTGATTCCTAGAATGTCGATGTTCACTCTTTCCATCTCCTGTTTGACCACTTCCAATTTGCCTTGATTCATGGACCTGACATTCCAGGTTCCTATGCAATACTGCCCTTTACAGCATCGGACCTTGCTTCTATCACCAGTCACATCCACAACTGGGTATTTCTTTTGCTTTGGCACCATCCCTTCATTCTTTTTGGAGTTATTTCTCCACTGATCTCCAGTAGCATATTGGGCACCTACCAACCTGGGGAGTTCCCCTTTCAGTATCCTGTCATTTTGCCTTTTCATACTGTTCATGGGGGTCTCAACGCAAGAATACTGAAATGGTTTGCCATTCCTTTCTCCAGTGGACCGCATTCTGTCAAACCTCTCCACTATGACCCGCCTGTCTTGGATGACCCCACACGGCATGGCTTAGTTTCATTGAGTTAGACAAGGCTGTGGTCCATGTGATTAGACTGGTTAGNTCATTTTGCCTTTTCATACTGTTCATGGGGGTCTCAACGCAAGAATACTGAAATGGTTTGCCATTCCTTTCTCCAGTGGACCGCATTCTGTCAAACCTCTCCACTATGACCCGCCTGTCTTGGATGACCCCACACGGCATGGCTTAGTTTCATTGAGTTAGACAAGGCTGTGGTCCATGTGATTAGACTGGTTAGTTTTCTGTGATTATGGTTTCAGTGTGTCTGCCCTCTGATGCCCTCTCTCAACACCTACTGTCTTACTTGGGTTTCTCTTACCTTGGACAAGGGGTATCTCCTCACAGGGACCCCTCCTACCTTGAGCGTGGAGTAGCTCCTCTAGACCCTCCTTTGCCCGCACAGCCACCACTCCTTGGACGTGGGGTTGCTCCTCTCAGCCGCCTCCCCTGACCTTGGGTAACCACTAGCTAAAATTAAATTAGTTAACATAAAACTAATTAAAAGTAACTGAAACTTAAATTCTGGAGAAGGAAATGGTAACCCACTCCAGTATTCTTGCCTAGAGAATCCCGTGGACAGTGGAGCCTGGTGAGCTGCTGTCTATGGGATCACACAGAGTCGGACGTGACTGAAGCGACTTTGCATTCGTGCATGTGTTGGAGAAGGAACTGGCAACCCATTCTAGTATGCTTGCCTGGAGAATCCCAAGGACGGAGGAGCTTGGTGGGCTGCCGTCTATGGGGTCACACAGACTCGGACATGACTGAAGCGACTTAGCAGCAGCAGAAACTTAAATTAATTACATATCATTAAAAATTTAGTCCCTCAGTTGCACTGTCACATTTCAAGTCCTCCACAGCCACATATGGCTGGTGGTTACCATACTGAGCAGCTCAGAAATAGGGTATTTCCATCATTGCAGAAAGTCCTATTGGACAGTGCTGCTCTAGAGTATCTGACTTTTTTTGTTTTTGAGGCTGTTTCTTCTGATGTGAATTCTTCCTCCAACTTGTGTTTTATGTTTATTTTCTTCTTTTTTCCCCTAGTTTTGCAGGTGGAGGAGTAGGGGTGGTGCTAATATTGATACAGGCCACGCAGGGTCCTCCCTTCATTTTGCTTATCTTTATATGGTGGCAGTTCTGAAAAAGACCACTACTTAATAAAAATGTGATGGAGCTTTAGGCTTTCATCCATGCTGACTAACTGGAAATGAACTTAACATCCATCATAAAACACTAAAAAAACTGGACAATATATAGGAGACAAGAGTTTGCTGACTTTAGACCACAAGTGGTAAAGATGGATTATCCTTGAGAGGATGGAAACACAGGAGGAGAACTTCAAATTCACATCTCCTTTCTGACTTAAAGTATTTTTTGGATCATGGTGCAGACCAAACAGAAGATGCCCACGTTACTGAGTTGAGGAGGTCAGAGTGTGGGGCAGCTGGAGCATATGGAACTTTCTGACAGAGTACTAAAGAGAGATCAGAGCAGAACAGGACCTAGAATAGCCAATATAGTCTTGAGATTAAAAAAAAGAGTTGTAGTACTCAAACTATTCAAGTTCAAGGATTAATATAAAGCTACCAAATCAAGACAGAAATCAAGGCATAAAGACAAATAGATTAATAAAACAAAGTATAATATATAAATAGATATAGATACCCAGTCAAGTCATTTATGATAAAGTGTGCTGTGTGCTAAGTCACTTCAGACATGTCTGACTCTTTGAGACTCTATGGACTGTAGCCCACCAAGCTCCTCTGTCCATGGGATTTTCCAGGCAAGAATACTGGAGTGGGTTGCCATTTCCCACTCCAGAGGATCTTCCCAACCCAGGGATTGAACTCGTGTCTCCTGGGGATCCTGCATTGCAGGCAGATTTTTTACTGCTGAACTACGGGGAAACCCTATGATAAAGAGGCCAAGCCAATTCAATGGAAAGAAGGAAAGTCTTTTCAAAAAGTTTTCCAGAACACCTATTCATCCAACTAATCTTTTTTTGCCTCTTGATGAAACACAGACCTAAGCAAACAAGCTAAAACTATAAAGTTTTGGAATTAAATGTAGGAAACTATGAATTTAAAGATGCAAGGATTTCCAAATCAGGACACAAAAGAAACTAATCATTAAACATTGTAAATTTGGTTTCATTGAAAGTAAAAACTCCTCATTCAAAGTAAGTTAAGAAAATGAAAAGGCACGCTATGGTCTAGAAGAAAGTATTCATAATGTATATGTCTCACAAGGGATTTATATCCAGAATTCATAAAGAATGCCTTCAATAATAAAATAAAAGAAGCAGCCCAATTTTAAAATGCATAAAATACTTGAAAAGACACTTTGCAAAAGAAAATATATGAAGACCAATAAGCATATGAAAAGATATTCAACATCATCAGTCATCAGAGAAATGGAAATTAAATCACAATATGATACTTCTTCATACCCACTAAAATGGCTCAAATCTAAAAGTCTGCAAACACTAAATTTTGGGGAAGATGTGGAGTAATTGAAATCCAGCATTACGGCTGGAGTACAAAATAGTACAACCACTTCGAAAAACTGTGTTTCTTGTAATGTGAAATGCACACCTGTACTATGACCATTGATTCTACTCTAGTTCATTCAAAGAAATAACTTATGTCCATGAAAAGATTTGTTTAAGACCATTTACAGCTCTTTTTATTCATAATAACTGAAAATTGGAAACCATACAAATGTCTGTTGACAGAAGACTGGATATATGCAGTATATTCACATGATGGAATACCAGTCGGCAATAAAAATGAATGAATTGCTTATACATGGAACAACATGAATGAATCTTAAAGACATTATGTTGAGTGAGAGAAGCCAAACACAAACAAGTATATACTCAATGATTATGTTGATATGAAGTAGAAGAATAGACAAAACTAACTGATAGTGATAGAAATCAGAACAGTGATTGATTGTATTGGATGTGATGTGACTCACATTACTGGTAAGTGTTGGAGCTGGGATCTGAATCTAGGGTAAAGAAAATCTCAAAATTCTCCTGAGGTGTCAGTAGAATAGTCTTTTGAACATTGATTAAATATTGAATAGATTGTTGTTACGGAGAAGGCAATGGCACCCCACTCTAGTACTCTTGCCTGGAAAATCCCATGGACGGAGGACCCTGGTAGGCTGCAGTTCATGGGGTCGCAGAGAGTTGGACATGACTGAGCAACTGAACTGAACTGAACTGAACAATTGATAATGGAGAAGGCAATGGCACCCTCCTCCAGTACTCTTGCCTGGAAAATCCCATGGACGGAGGAGCCTGGTGGGCTGCAGTCCATGGGGTCGCTAACAGTCGGACAGACTGAGCGACTTCACTTTCAATTTTCTCTTTCATGCATTGGAGAAGGAAATGGCAACCCACTCCAGTGTTCTTGCCTGGAGCATCCCAGGGACGGGGGAGCCTGGTGGGCTGCCGTCTATGGGGTCACACAGAGTCGGACACGACTGAAGCGACTTCGCAGCAGCAGCAACACAGCAGCAGCAGATTGTTGTTGTGTAGTCACTAAGTTGTATCTGACTCTTTTGCAATACCATGGACTGTAGCCTGCCAGGCTTCTTGTCCATTAGATTTCCCAGACGAGAATACTGGAGTGGGGTGTCATTTCCTTCTCCAGGGATCTTCCCCACCCAGGGATCGAACCTGAGTCTCCTGCATTGGCAGGTGGGTTCTTTACCACTGAGCCACCTGGAAAGCCCATTTATANTGACTTCGCAGCAGCAGCAACACAGCAGCAGCAGATTGTTGTTGTGTAGTCACTAAGTTGTATCTGACTCTTTTGCAATACCATGGACTGTAGCCTGCCAGGCTTCTTGTCCATTAGATTTCCCAGACGAGAATACTGGAGTGGGGTGTCATTTCCTTCTCCAGGGATCTTCCCCACCCAGGGATCGAACCTGAGTCTCCTGCATTGGCAGGTGGGTTCTTTACCACTGAGCCACCTGGAAAGCCCATTTATATCTGGGCTGAATTCTTTCAATAACCCATTAAGCAGCATCCTTGTTTCCAGTCTTTTGGCTATATTTGCCACCAATTTGGTTCCTTCATTAAACTGATTTTAATGATCTAAAATATATTTCTATTTTCAAAGTCAAAGTAATTTAGCAAGCCGTGTTCAGAAAGTTTCACTTCAGTTACTATTTTTTCCACTCTACTTCCTTCCTCTACTCTATAGGTAAATATTTTTCTTAGTTTCTCGTTTGTCTTTCCAGTGATTTCTTTTTTTGGCAAATACAGCAAAAATGTGTATCTGGACATATGTTTAGCCATATTTTCTCCCTTTTTAAAATATAAGATAACATGATAAGTACACTGCTTTGTACCTTTATTCCTTAATGACAAATCCTGGAGATGTATTCTGTATAGAAATTGTCTTCATTCGTTTTTATGGTGGCTTAATATTCCACTGTGGGGATGAACTGTTCCTTTTCCAACCAGTCTCCGTATTGAACATTTGGGTTATTTCAAATCCTTTTACTGACAACAAATTTAATAAAAATACAATTGGTAGTCACGTCACTCCCTGCTCAGAAACCTCTATGGCTTTCCCTTGCTTGCAAAAGTGAAATGCCCTAAGAGGCTTTCTAAAGTCTATTGCAATCTACCTTCCCTATCCGGTTTCTCCCCCATCCACCTCATAATCCTCTGTATCAGCCACAGTGGAACCTGCTCACTCCATTCTCCAAATGTACTGTACTGAGCACTGTTCACGCAGTGCCCTCAACTGAAACTAGCCTGCCCTACTGCCCCTCCCCCTCCCCCTCTCCCCTGCACATTGGTTGGAATTTTTTCTCAATCCCTAGAAGGAAAACATCTCTCCAGGATGCCTCCACTGATTCCTGTCCCCACCCACACCTTCCCCCAAGTGAAATTAATCACTTCACATGGTCTTTCCAAAGCATTGTGCATGTATTTTTATATTTCACTTTTTATAATTTACATCATGCAGTGTTTTCTGGTTACTTATGTACAGTTCTTCCCCCATGCTCACCCCCTTACCAGTAGATTATGAAAAAAGCCATTCCTACACAGAGCTTTTACATGGTTAACTATGCAATACATACTCATTGAATTGTTTATTTTTATTAGGTGTCTGTAAAAATAAAGCACACATAATAACTAGAGCCAACATAGCTTATGGCTTTGAAAAAAATGAATCTCACTCATCCTTTTACTTGCTTTGTTTTACGCCACTGGGTGGTCAGGTGAGGGCCCAAAGCAGTTCCTGAAGAAATAAGGATTCTCGGAACAACTGAAGGTTGTTTTTTTGGTTTGTACAGCATATTTATGTAGTTTTAAAATTACCATGCTTTGACACATCAACCTTCCTCTCGATAGCTTTTTGCCAGCTACGCTAAATTTCAAATTAAGTTAGTTAGGTTCTATCCAGAATGACTGCCAAGCACTTGTAGAGTTCAAGTGGTTTACTGATAACTGAAAATCAACACTTAAATTTAAGGACATGAATTACCATTTTCCAGTGAAATTGATATGGCAGATTCAAACCATTTATTGTTCTTGTTCAGTTGCATTGCTAAGTTGTGTTCAACTCTTTGTGACTACATGAACTGCAGCATGCCAGGCTTCCCTGCTCTTCACCATCTCCCGGAATTTGGTCAAACTCATGTCCATTGAGTTGGTGATGTCATCCAACCTTCTCATCTTCTGTCGCACTCTTCTCCTCCTGCCCTCAATCTTTCTCAGCACCAGGGTCTTTCCCAATGAGTCAGATCATTTACGGGGGTCTCTTTAAAAGGTATACAGATCTAATCTTTCAGAATCCACTAGAAAATCCTTGGAAATATTTTATTTACTTCTTTCTGTTGTAAGAAAAGAATCCTCAAATTTTATTAAGCATCATAAGAAAGCATTATAATGAGCTCTTTCAAGGGAATTTTATAAAAATTAAGACAATGCTGTACAGAATTTCTGATTCTAGTTTTTGCAGACTTTTTGGAAGACCTCAAAGATTACATCAACACTGATGGGATTCTGTCAGGTTCTAATTGACATGGATATTTCTGGTTTGTTAAATGTCAGTTGTGTGTCACCAATTTAGTCCATGTATAGAACATGAAGTCTATACCTTAAAAGGCTTATATTCTCATTAGATATATAAAACCTCTCAGTGTGAGAACTGTCAAAGAATGTGTGGCCATCTTTAATCCACCACAGACTTGGTCCAGTATAGTGACTATGAAAATAAGCAGATCCCAGGCCTAGCTCAAGCACAAAAGCCCCATTTGTAGAATTATTCCTGTCACTTAATATATATTTAGTGACTTAACAAATAGATATTAGAGATATTGTAGAGGAAAAAATTAAACAGCTGGGCTTTGTAGTAAATTATATGTGGGAAGCAAAGGGTAAGATGGAAACAAAAGGGATGAAGTTCTGAATTTGGGAAGCTGATGGGCCCTTTGATAGCAATCTCAAGAAAAGAATATTATCTCATTAATCATTGTGATGGATTAACTTTCAAAAAACCACTGAGAGACCATCCCCAGAAATAGTAAGCCTCAAATAATAAAAATAATAATTTTAGATCATGTCTTCAAGATAAGGAGCATAGGGGAAGATTTGGAAATCCTAGAATTACCAGCAATGGTTAAAAATGAAACAAATGATTTCATCCCTGGGAAAGATCGTAGCAGAGACGATTTTAAACAGTCACTGAGCAGCGCTGTTAATGAACACTATTACAAGAACATTTTTGTTGACCTTATAGGGGTTGTTCTCCCATTAGTGGTAGTAGGGGCTCCATAGAGATGGGTAGTAAAGATACCTCAATTCTGAGAAAGAGCCATTTTCCTTCCAGAACTTCCGAAGCTTCCCCAGTTGTCTGTTAAATTTGTTATCAGATGAAATATGGGTGACTCGTATTCCATTCCACGTTTCAAGTTTACATTTTTCCATAAACGTTGATGTGGCTGGCTAGAAGGCAGAGGAAGCAGAAACCTCTTATGAATCAGAGCTGATCTGGCTGAGGTTTATGGAGGGGCCCTTGTAGCCTCGCGTTTAAATCCCTCCCTGCCTTCCTGGAGTGCAAGTTGTGAAGTGCTCCGTCACCCCGTGACCAGGAGAAATGAGAGGCTCTGCGGAGACTGTAATCTCGCTCTAAACAGGTCTCCGGTGAGGGATGGTGAGTGGTGATACATCACGCCAATCACTCCTCTGAAGGCACCTGCTGTCACCTCCGTGGGGGTCCTCCTCCCGGCGGGGGGAGATAGGAGAGCATCCAGGGAGCATCAGATTGAGGTCTCCCGCGTGCGGCACACACAGTACATTAGCCACTGAGCCATTGGCCTGGCCTGCAGCCTAATTATTAACATCTGAAAGTCAGCTGCTGGGCAACTGCACGAATCGCTCGTATGACATTTAAAAATATGGATTTTTCTCCTCCTTCCTACTGGACAGACTTATCGCATATTAGTTTCCGGATACACCATCAATGCAGCTGAAGAAGCCATGGCCACTGTGACTCCTGTCATTATTGATTGCAGCTGGGATGAGAGACATTCTTCTAGGGACAATAAACCACATATTGGAAAAAAATGAAAGAAATATTCATATTACTATTTGAATATTAGTACTTGGCCTGGCCTGCAGCCTAATTATTAACATCTGAAAGTCAGCTGCTGGGCAACTGCACGAATCGCTCGTATGACATTTAAAAATATGGATTTTTCTCCTCCTTCCTACTGGACAGACTTATCGCATATTAGTTTCCGGATACACCATCAATGCAGCTGAAGAAGCCATGGCCACTGTGACTCCTGTCATTATTGATTGCAGCTGGGATGAGAGACATTCTTCTAGGGACAATAAACCACATATTGGAAAAAAATGAAAGAAATATTCATATTACTATTTGAATATTAGTACTATTATTAGTACTAATAACAAGTACTAAATAATATTAGTAATATTATTTAGTATTATTACTAATATTATATTTCTTTAACCACTTAGGTTCTAAATTCTATAAAAAGCAAAACTCTAGCAAAACCCTATCACTTTATACAGTATCCCTGCCCATAGGACATTTTCTGTTCTGTTTAGATAAAGCAGACAGATGTGTTAGAACTACAGCCCACACATTCAATCAATAGGCCATGATGATTCATAAATAGAAAGTTCGCTGAGAAATAGGACCTCCCAGCCTCTGAAAAAGCCTTCTGAGTTCCAAGAATATGCAATACAAGTAGACATTTAAGAGAGTATTTGGAGCTGGACATATGATTGAATGCTAGACAATGCGGGTTACCTTTCAGAAAAGGAATTTCCTCCATGCCCTGTCCGACAAATGAACCTAGACTGAACATGGCTCTGAAGAGAGACAAGGGGTGACTTACGTTCCATGTGACATTTCCCCACAGTCACGGACAGATTCTAAGTTCATTACTGATTGCAGCTGGGATGAGAGACATTCTTCTAGGGACAATAAACCACATATTGGAAAAAAATGAAAGAAATATTCATATTACTATTTGAATATTAGTACTATTATTAGTACTAATAACAAGTACTAAATAATATTAGTAATATTATTTAGTATTATTACTAATATTATATTTCTTTAACCACTTAGGTTCTAAATTCTATAAAAAGCAAAACTCTAGCAAAACCCTATCACTTTATACAGTATCCCTGCCCATAGGACATTTTCTGTTCTGTTTAGATAAAGCAGACAGATGTGTTAGAACTACAGCCCACACATTCAATCAATAGGCCATGATGATTCATAAATAGAAAGTTCGCTGAGAAATAGGACCTCCCAGCCTCTGAAAAAGCCTTCTGAGTTCCAAGAATATGCAATACAAGTAGACATTTAAGAGAGTATTTGGAGCTGGACATATGATTGAATGCTAGACAATGCGGGTTACCTTTCAGAAAAGGAATTTCCTCCATGCCCTGTCCGACAAATGAACCTAGACTGAACATGGCTCTGAAGAGAGACAAGGGGTGACTTACGTTCCATGTGACATTTCCCCACAGTCACGGACAGATTCTAAGTCACATCCAGAGTGTGGCTAGTGCTGGCGTGTTGCTCCTTTCTTCAGGGAAGTCGAGGACCAGCATCCACTGAGCATTCAGTGGATCGTGGGAAGGAAGCATCTATTACAGAGATGCGCCCAGTGAGATGGTTTGGAACCTCTCTTCTTAACCCTAGATCACTCTCTCATTAAGGGCTGGTGCTTGCCTGATCTCCGGCTCATTGATTTAAAAGTCATTTTGTACTGTGGCTACAAGGAGAAAAGAGACATGTTCCAAGTTATTCACTTCATTATCCTACTCAGCCATTTCATCTGAAAACCTAAAAAAAAGAAAGAAAGAAAAATCAGAGGAAGAATACCCAGCCCAAAGTGGCTATTAAAAAGTAATGAGGGCTCCCCTGTTGCCACAATGGTAAAGAGTCCGCCTACCAATGCAGGAGACATGGGTTCGATCCCTGGTCCAGGAATATCCCACATGCCGCAGAGCAGCTTAGCCCATGCACCACAACTGCTGAGCCTGTGCTCTAGAGCCTGGGAGCTGCAGCTGCTGAAGCCCATGTGCCCTAGAGCCTGTGCTCTGCAACAAGAGACGCTACCATAATGAGAAGCTTGCTCACCACTGCTAGAGAGTAGCCTCTGCTCACCACAGCTAGAGAAAGTCTATGCGCAGCAATGAAGACCCAGCACAGCCAAAAATAAATAAAATTATAGAAGAATTTATATTAGGTCATGCTTTGTAAGTCACTTTGTATGCATTATATGGGACGTTTAAATTTCCAAGTCAACCTACATAGTGTATCAATACTTTATAAGTGATAAATAACTAATACCAGAACAAAGTAGCTTAAAAATTAACTTTATAGCTGACATTATTTTAAATGAATAGAAAATCATTCTTTTAGTAGTTTAACATTGGCACCAATACCCCAGAAGGATAGACGATCTGACCTTAACTTTAAAGTTGTCTTCATTGTTAATTTCCATAAAAACCTTAACATTTGTCTAATTATAGGGTTCTGCATTCATTGATCTCACTAATTCAACTGTTTTATCTGAGTGCCTCTCTTGAATTGATATAATCTAAATTGCACATTTTCTAAACTGCTAAGCTCAGGAGAAATCTTGAAGGTGGCACAAATGGCTGTTGCATCTTTTGCACCCATCTAGCACCATCTACTGTAACTTTGTGATACTGGATTTGTCATTGTTTTCTCAAAACCATGACATTCAGATTCCTTTACTCTGTCCTGGCAATACTCCGTCCACCAAAGGTGTATATTCATGGTTAAACTGAAAAGCAAGCAATTGGCTGGCATAAAATATAAAAAGGAATTTTTGCCATTAAAATTAGTTTTAATAATCCAGTTGAATTTTACTATCAAGGAATGTCAATGGTGTGTAACCATATTTTTATAAAAAGGGATTTAGACTGCATGGCACTGTGCAGTTTTATCATCAAGGAATACATTTCTCACATCTGGCTTGTCTTTCAGTCTGTTGTGTCATAAGCTATATTTCTGCTACCTTTCTAAAAGGAGTGAGTAGTTACCTATGAAAAAAATTGTGGAGCCCTTGCAATTGCTTTGTCTGGGGAGAATGTGTTCACATGATTCACACAACTTATTGTTTTATCATTTATCTACCTCCCTGGAAATAGCAGGACATAAAGAGAATGAAATCAATATTCTTTTCTACTTGCCTAGCACAAATGGATACTTACTTGGGGTCAATAGTCCTTTTTGAGAGTTTTATGTAATGTTCAAAAATACCTCTACTCCAGGTAGGGAGAGGCCGGAGGATGGAATGATGGGGACAACATAAAGTGAGCTATAGTTATTACCAGGGTCCTGGCTTTTGTTGGAACTGTAGATTTGCAGGTGATTATTTTTCAAACTAACCAAGTAAACAATTAAAAAAAAAAAAACTAATTGAAGTAGACCAGGAATGGACAAATAATAGAGTCCACTGTGGACCAAGGATTATGATAAATCTGATTTCTTGCTCCCGTAATCCACTGTGAAAATAAAAGAAAATATTCCTACTTTGGTTCTAATATTAGAAACTGAAGACTTTCTGCCTAGTAAGATTTTGACAAGTGAGGCAACATCCCGAGTCAGATACTCGAAACTAGTCAGGGGTGGCCTAACTAGTTTCTTGATCTTCTAAGGAGTTTCTTTGTCACTAGTGTCTATATAGGCTACTCCTCATTCAGGTGTTGCTGTGATGCTGCTAAAATTAGGAGATGGTATGTGCATCAAGAGACAGGCACAAGAAGGTTCCTAGAAGCACCAAGCGTGATGGCCCCAAACTAGAAATAATCCAGATAGCCGTCAACAGTAGGGTGGATAAATGTGATATATTTACACACAGGCATACTCCAGAGCAATGAAAATCAATGAATCACAGCTACCACAGCAACGCAGATGAAGCTCAAAAATACAACACCATGTAAGAAGCCAGACACAGGAAAGAATATATACGAATATATACACAGGAAAGAGTATATAGCATTTATATACAGTTCACAAAACAAGCAAAATTAAACCATGTTTAAGGAGTGCATGCCTAGATATTAAAATTATTTTAAAAACCAAGGGTGTCATTTTCATAAAAGTCAGATTAGTGGTTGCCCTAAAGGGGGTGAGAGATGACTAGAAGGACTCATAACGAGAGGACTCTGAGGCACTGGGAGCATTCTGTTTCCTGGGTGGTGATTTGAGAGGTGTTGTTGTTTAATCGCTAAGTCATGTCCAACTCTTTGCAATCCCATGGACTGTAGCCCGCCAGGCTCCTCCGTCCATGGGATTCTCCAGGCAAGAATACTAGAGTGGGTTGCCATCTCCTCCAGGGGATCTTCCTGACCCAGGGATCAAACCTGAGTCTCTTGCATTGGCAAGTGGAGTCTTTGCCACTGAGCTACCTGGGAAGCCCTGGAGAGATGTTTGCCTTATAATAATTCCCTTAGCTAAATTTATGATTTATACACTTCTCTGAATTTTTATATTTCACAATTACAAAAAGGGTTTAAAGACAGATAAAGGAAAACCCCGCTGTGTGTCTCCACTGCCCACACATTGCCTCGTCTCATTCATCAGAGCTCCTCATATCTGCTCCCAGTTCCTGGCCTTGGCGGGTCCCCTCTTCTCCTCATCATGTAATTCATGTTCTGATCATATTATGCTCTTCAATGACTTTGCACTTTTTCCACTTCTGTGCCTAAGTGGACCCCTTTTCCCAATCCCATTCCCACCAACTGAATTCACACCCATCTTTCAAGGCATAGTCAAACCAAGACTTCCTTAAGGAAAGCATCCCTGAATTCCTTGGCCAAAGTAGTATCTACTTTTGAGTTCTCATTTCCATTTGAGCCTCTGTTACAACAACTACTATAATCTTGTTGTTCTGGTAGTGTGTGTGTGCCCTCTTTCTTCATAAGCAAAATGGTTTTGAGTTTGAGCACAGCAGGGGCTCGATAAGTGTAAAATAAATTCATTCTTCAGTAGATGAATGATTATCCATTTGGCTATTTGGGACTTAAAACAGAAGCTTGTCAACGGGAAAAAAAAAAAGTCATTGTTATGGGCACACTGAAGAATAACTCAACCCCTGCAAGAGACTTTACTGGCTGTTGCGTGAGCTGGGTTGCACCATTGTGGGAAGTGGCCTGCAGCCCTCAACTAGGTTACACAGGTCATCCTCTGCTGCTCATTCTGGGGTGTGTGTGTGTGTTAAGTCACTTCAGTCTTGTTCGACTCTTTGCGATCCCATGGACTGTAGCTCTCCAGGCTCCTCTGTCCATGGGATTCTCCAGGCAAGAATACTGGAGTGGGCTTCCATGTCCTCCTCCAGGGGATCTTCCTGACCCAGGGATCAAACCCACATCTCTTACATCTCCTGCATTGGCAGATGCGTTCTTTACCACTAGCGCCAGCTGGGAAGCCCTGTCCTGGGCTAAGTGACCCAAATCAGTTTTGTGGAACATATCTGAAAGGCTGTGGAAGCCAATGGGTAATTCCTAATGCATATAGTAAGACACCTTATCTGCATGTGAGTGAACATTTAGAGATCACACAAAGAGCCACCACTTTGTGTGTTGGGGTAGGGGTGCACGTGTGCAATCACTTGGTAAATCCATATCTTCCAAATGTCTATGACCGCCACCTTGCTCCTCTCCCCAAAGTCTGTGGATCAGTGTGAAGAGAGGCTGAAACTGGGCAACAGAAAAGACTCTTAAGGCTGCTAACAAAAGCAGTTGATACCATCCCTGGTTAAGCCGTTTGTATGTATATGAGACTCATAAGGTAGGCATTTCGAGTCAAGAAATACCTACATTATGAGTATGTATGTTTATGTTTATGTGTACATGTTATGGCCGGTATCTGGGAACCTGTTCACTAGCAAACCAGCGTCTCTTATTTTCATTGCTTCAGAGAATCATGCAAAAATAACTCATGTCACCAGATTTTGAAGGCAGGCTTGTAGTGATACAAATGTTGACTTGGGTAGAACTTAAAGCTAAACAGAAAAAAAAAAAAGCAATGAATCATTTAGAGAAGATTCTGGAGGACTTGGCTTGGGTAACTTTGAAAGGCACATAAAATATCTTTGGATGATAAATCCTGTTAACCTGTTTAGCTCCAGTCAGAATGAGTTGTTTAGATTTGGGAGGAAGGGAGCGTTGACCTGAGTGGTTACTGGTCAGGGCCATTGCTAGAGTTATAGGATCACAAATAAGTTAGTTTTACATGTGGACTCCCAATTGCATTATACACATATGAAGTATTAGATGCAAAGTGTAGTTAATGGCTAACAAATGTTTGAAATTCAAAGCTATTCCAGGAAAGGAGGAATGAAATGAGTCCATGTTATATTCATTAAGCAAAAGGCCTCCAAAGAGGGTATGTTTTCCAAACATTCTGTGAATTGCTGACTTTAACATGTTGCAATTTTGTTGGTTAAAAAATTATCAAGAAAATTCCATAGAAGTCATCAACATGATACATGACACAATAATCCATGGAGTACTTTTAATTTAGAAGTCGTAGAATACTCCCTGCACTTTTTCTCAGGTCCTAGATGAAATATAATTCAGGAAATGAAGTCATGCGATTAAAAAAATATCATTCACTTTCTTTGTATTATGTCATGATAACTTTTTGCGGCTTGTATAGTTTCTTTATAAGTCCCTTCTGCAAACTATAAACCAAATAATTATTTCTGTTTTGGAAAAATTTGGAACTGCCAGTGAATTTTATCTAGTTGTTCATAAGGAATCACAGAAAAAAAAAAGTAGGTGACTGTTTAATTTTACCTTGAATTTGTTAGTTTAAAAGTATTCCAGCTGCATTTTTCATTGGGGTTCTCTGAAGAAATGTGGAGTTTTGATTTTGAATTTCAAGTTTGTCNCGAAGAGTTGACTCATTGGAAAAGACTCTGATGCTGGGAGGGATTGGGGGCAGGAGGAGAAGGGGACGACCGAGGATGAGATGGCTGGATGGCATTATGGACTCGATGGACATGAGTCTGAGTGAACTCCGGGAGATGGTGATGAACAGGGAGGCCTGGCGTACTGCGATTCATGGGGTCGCAAAGAGTCGGACATGACTGAGCGACTGAACTGAACTGATACCAAACCAGTCAATCAAAGGAAATCAATCCTGGATATTCACTCACTCAGGAAGGACTAACACTGAAGCTGAAGCTCCAGTACTTCGACCACGTGATGCAAAGAACCAACTCACTGGAAAAGACTCTGATGCTGGGAAAGATTGAAGGCAAAAGAAGAGGGTGACAGAGGATGAGATGGTTGGATGTCATCACTGACTCAGTGAACATGAGTTTGGGCAAACTCTGGGAGATAGTTGAAGGACAGGGAAGCCTGGCATTCTGCAGTCCATGGGGTCACAAAGAGTCGGACATGACTTAGCAACTGAAAAATAACAAATATTTAGATGCCATTTATTTTCTCCTTCCTACTGTTATTTGTTTGTATTATTAGTGAAAGTTATCTAAGTTTGTCCATTTTATTGATAATTTGACAGTTTATTTTTCATTTTATGGATCACTTCCACTTTCTGTTTTCCATTTATTCACTTCTAGTTTTATCTATATTAATTCCTTTTATTTTCCCTCACTTTGCTTTGTTCCCTTGTTTCTCCCCTAGCTTCTTACTTTTGTATATATAATTTGTTTTAAATGTTTATTCTGTAATATATTCACTTTAACACTCTGATTTTTCAGCTCAGTACAACTTCGGACAGATACTAGAGCTTTTGATTTGTGCTACTCTTAATGTCTTTAGCATCAAAATAGTTGTTCATTTTTGTTTAGGCTTTGTCTTTATTTCATAATTTATTTAGAAGAACATTTTTGAGGTTTACCTGTGTATATCTTTCAGTCTTCTGACTTTATGGCATTATATCCAGGGACTTTGGACTGTATTATTTTTGCTTTAGGAATTAATTGGAATTTCTCTTAAGGCATAATTCTTGACCTATTTTAACATGTCCTATTTGTTCTTGAACAGGCTACATGCTCCCTATTTCTTCAATGCCAAGTTTCTCTTTCTTTCCTCATATCTATTATATCATGCATATTAATTGCATGCATAAATTTCAACATTAAACCTAAAACATCCATTAAAAGAAAAAAGCTCTCATGCTGAATAAAAATACATATTGTCTACAAGAAATGTTGAATTAAAAAGAAATGAGAAAGAATGCCAGAAAGAGAGATCAAGAGAGTAGAATATACAGTATTAATATCAAAAATGTTATACTTAAGTTTAAAAAATAAATAAATAGGATTTAAAAGATTTAACTGAAAAAATATATTTCACAGTAAAGATACAAACTTTATAAATATCTGTGCACCCAGTACTATTTAAACACATGTCAAAATGTTGTTAATATGAGGGAATTCAGAGACCTTAACACATAATTCTCATTTCTTGAAAAAAACAAAAGGTCAATGAACTGTAAAAAGATATGTTGGGCAAACTTCAACACTTCTTCAAAGTAAGCACACACAATTAGGAAGACAAGAAAATTTCCTCAACATGAAAAGTGCCATGTAAAACAAAAACTACAGCTAACATGGTACTCAATTTTGAAAACAAGTGAATCCTTCAGGTTGGGAGTAAGGTAAGGATATTTACACTTACCACTTTTATTCAGTAATGTATTAAAGGTCCTACTCAGTTCAGTAAGGCAAGTTAAACAAATAAAAGCAGAGTTTGAAGGAAGATGTAAGTAACTTAAAGAATGGTAAGATATGGTGATGACATTGTTCCTGATCATGATGGCAGTTTTAAGAATTTACACATGTAATAAATGTCATAAAACTATACACAGACATTCCTGGGTTTGCTATTACACTATATTTACATAACTGTTAGAAGGAAACTTGGTAATGAGACCCCTCTGTGTTATCTTTTCAATTTCCTGTAAATCCATGATTAGTTCAAAATTTAAAAGATGGCAAAAGAAAATCTAAGCCTACTTGTACTTAGTAGAATAGACCTTGACCAGTCTTATGATAACCCACTACCTACATTCCATATTCTTGCTGCATCACTAAGATTTAGTTGAGGTGCTGCAGAAAAATCTGCCTTAACTGCTACTGAAGATACACCCATATTTGTGGCTATGGAAACATCTATTGCCTATTTTCTCAATGCCTTGCTAAATAAATACAATGGAGAAAGACAGGGAAAAAAACTTAGGAATGAGAAAATAAAATTAAAAAAGCAGAAACTGGAAATAGCACAACTTAACACTAGAAGGACAACACAAGGATTAGTAACCTTTCGTGTAAATTTACTTACATTAGTTTTATTTAGTTACAAATTTCATGAATCTTTAGCAGTGTGTTGCACTAACATGGACTGTGAAATGGCCCTTTTAAAATATTATAAATCCTGACACTTTATAGACTTTCATGTCACTGAAAACTGTAACCACATTAAGAAACACAGGTAATGTACCTATTGATGCAGTTCAGATCTGTGTCTGTTTTATCCCTCTTCATCTATTTATTTTCTTTACTCTCTGCCCCTTTCCCATCAAACAAACCTGACCTTCAGCTTCTTAGGCCTTTTTGAGTCAATGGGGTCAGAATTGAGAATAATTAGGAAGGTTTTTAAAAATAGATAATTTTAGACACTATTTGTAAAACCACAGAAATCCCCAGAACACAGGAATCAGAAATTTCTCCATCTCAGGTTGACTCCTCCCAATTTTGAAATGCCCTGAATTCTCTGACTTCTTTCTTAGGCGATGTTGGTACCTTGAACACATATGAACAGAAAAACTTATAAAAGAAAATCTAAAATTTTCTTAAAAGTGCCTGAGGATATATTTTGATATGCACAGAGACAGTCACTATTTAATTTCTTATTTAAAAGTCTCTCACTTGATTTCTTTTTTCACTTGTAAGAAAGGTGGGACCAGGGTGTAAGTTCAGGTCAGCTAATTCAGAGCTACAGCCTGTCTCTTGGAAGTATGACTGTAGGAGTTCACTCAGTCTCAGGATTTAGAATATATCTCAGGAGCTATATTCTAAAAAGATTCTCAAGAAGATTAAGAAATGACATGAAAGGCATCTAATCCCCTCCCGACCTGTGTTTCCCTCTCAGTAATGGCACAACCACCAACCTAGTTGTCCTAACAAAAACCTGGCTTTTCAATCCCAAGTTCTGTTGGTTCTGTGTCTGCCATATCCTTCATGACATTTCTTCATGACATTTCTTCTCCCAACACCATTTCCACTGGCAGTCCTCTCTTGCTTACAACTCATCCTCACTGTGATCTCCACATTTCCATTTCACTACTTCATACCAATCCAGTTTTCGCTGCAGCTAGAGTCTGAAATGTGGACATTATTCCTCCACTGAAAATTCCCCAAGGTTCCCCTTTGCCAAAATTACAAAAACCAGACTCTTTCGTGTGTGCTTTTGCAATGTAGATATTTCCCTAAAGATGGAAAATAAACTTTTCACTGAAATTTTACAGGAGGGGGAAAAATAAGGACTGTGTAGTTTCATGTCATTTTAACCTCCATGAAAGCCACTGATATCATGAGGTGGAGTGTGCACCGCTACGAGTGTGGACAAACCTTAAGGAAGTCCAGAAAACAAATAAACAGATCCCACTGTCCAACATGATTTGAAAATGGAAACTGACTCCTTTTCCAGACATCATTAGAAGTGGGATCCTCCACGTTCTACACACACTTCTTTCATCTGAATGACTACACCATACAAACCTCAGAATAGTAATATCTTTGAGTTGTATGCCAACAGAAACCATTTTCACTCAATGAGAAAAAAATCTTCCCAAATTCTCAAGCTTCATCCAATGTTCAGTTTTTGCAAAGTGCATGTTTACTACGGTTAAATTACATGTAAGAAGTTATGCAATTGTGAATAAGCTGATACTACACCATTCATATACTGCCTTGTTCCTCTTTAAGTAATTAGAATTCAACAGGTAGAATATTTATTCCTATCTATGCAATCACCAAAGAGTAAAAAAGATAAAACTATGCTTAAATTTCTTTAGTATAAAATTGTTTGTATGTGCACCTCTAAACATGCTCCCAGGATTCAAGCATAAAGGATACTGCTTGGTGAGTGGCTACAGAGATGGAAGAATTTGTTTAGGATTCTTGCTCCTAGTATCTAAGTGGAAACTCCCCACCTAATAATTTAATTTTTCCCATTCAAAGACAGCAGTGTCCACCAAAACATACCTTACTTCCAAAGCACACGGATCCCATTTTCCAGGACTAAGACGAGTAAAATCTTTCAAGTATTTGATGAGTAGACAGAAGGAAACCTCTTTTTCTCCCCTTGGTCAGTAAACAAACCCAGAGAGAATAGCTTTCCAGCATGTTGAAGATTCTCTGGCAGATCATTAATCCCAGAAAAATCTCTCCAAACTTACTGATGCGTGGATTCCATTTTCAAATTTCTCATTAGTTCCTCTTTATGGATTAAATGCTGATGTTCACGAATGAATGCACACAGCTTCAGCTGATGGATGTAATTGGGTTGTAATGGATTTTAGCTGCTGTTCCTTCTGATCTAGCCAATTTGAAATGCAGTATCAATGTATTCTCCCCATCTCTCGGTAGGGAATGAGAAATTGAAACCTACAAGATGAAATTTATCAACTTTCATAAAGTCAGCTTCAACCATCATAAAACTGTTAAACTTCTCATTATCATTCTACCATAGTTATTTCTCGAACTCTGGTCTGGCAGTCAAAATATTAAAGTGTATTTGGAATAAGTAGTGTTGATCCTCCAATATTCTGCATGTCCTCAACATTGATTTAGGTGCTGTAAATATTACCGAGTGAAGATGACATTAACACAGCAGAATTTAACACCAGAAACATAAAATGACAAGAAAAGATTTAAAGGTTGCAAAACCTTCTGCAATTTTATATTTTAAAACATGATTTGCAGCTACAGTAGGTTCAATAACAAAGATTACATGTCTCCAAGTCTCAAAATTTGCTACCGAGCTGTTCTTCTGGATTCCTGTGTCTCAGCGCTGGAACATCTAGTGATGAATGAGAGACACAGATCAGGAGAACTTAAGTTGTTAGCTGTCTCAGTCCCTTCATTTTCTACATTGCTGTATGTGTGTGTGTATTTTTTAAGTCCCAACCAGTATTTTCCTGTAGTTATGTATTCATGAGCTCTGTTAACAGTGAGGTCAAAATTCCACTGAGCTCAAACAGACTGAAATTTCCTCTTATCACCAATACTGTAAACTGGAACATAGAGTGAAATAGCTGCTCTATTAAGAAATGTCAGTGAAGACTATTATGGGAAAACAATCCTTTATTCCTCTCTTCCATAAATGTTCCTTTTAAATTAATGCAGAAATTCAAGGTTCTCATACAATTCTAAAGTTTATTTAAATAATGCAAAGCACACTGTAAAACATGACTAGACATTTACACACCACCTCTATTTTACTCTACAGAGAAAACTTATCACTGGTAAAACCAGAGAACATAGACTAGATGGAGAGAGAGGGAAAAAATATTACCTAGTTATTATGTGTCTTTAGATTTAAACGACACTTTGTACTGTCCATCTCAGAAAACTACAAAAATGCACTATTCTTTGGGCTCATAAAACTTAGCCAGATAAAGCAACATTCCTGGGAGGAAATAGAAACCATTAATGACTTATTTGCTTTTCATAAATAATAATTAGCACATACATTTCACTTAGCATCCTCAAAACACTTGACAAACATTAAGTAATTAATTAATTAAAGAGAAGACCATGATGAGTTTAATTGGAATCTCCCCAAGGACACTCAATACTTCTTGGTTCAAACAGGTTTTGAAATAACAAGAATAACCTTTCTTGTGATATTTGACTGCCAGTTTGAGCCCGGAAAGTACCTGAGTGCATGACAATTAGATGTTTTTAAAAAGGTCAATTGGATTTTGTGTAACCTCTAAAATGAGAGGTTGTGTTTTTTCTGATTGCTCTCTCTCTCTTCCTTTCCCTCCTTAAACACACACACATACACGTATACACATAAGTGACTTAATCTGACAAATAAAATCCTCCCTCCCACTCAAAAGACCATATCCAAAACCAAATTTATGACTATGATTTTATATTAAAATCCAACCAGAACTACATAGAAAAGGCATCATTTTAAAGGAAAAATGGATTCACTCCTGTAAATTAATATTAAAATTAGCCATTCTCCATGAAGACAATCCCTTTCTTTTCTCTCCACAGGAGAAAAGTGAACTCTGAGCAGTGATCTTTTTTTCTGCAAAGGAGAGACCTTCCTATTGATAAAAAGTAGAATTTAATCTCTTAATCATTCATTGTTTTCATTTGTACCTGAGTTAAATGTTTCAAATGGAATCATCTTTCTTATGAAGCAGAATCTCATTTGAAACATGATAAAATTTCAGAGAAAAGATGATATATGAATTTTCATAGCCATTCCATCAACTTTAAGTTATTGCACTGCCTTAGTGTCATGGAAACTGAAACAGTGAAACAAGGAAGGTGAATCCAGCAACACCATCTTCTTTTCATCCTAGAATATCTCCTTTTATCAACAAAAAACTTTCAAAGAGAGAAAAGTAGGTCTGTGATGCATGTAACAAGTTATTCTTTAGTCCAATCGTAACTAGAGCAAGACTTGCAATTGCCTTTGTAGGCAGTATTTGTATACTAAAAAAATCCAATTCAATGCTAAATATTCACCAATTATATTTTATTAAAAATCATAGAAGCTAGCCTGACCACCTACCCATTATTTACACTTGATAAAATTGGTTTTGGCTACTTTTGAAAACCAACTCCCCTACTTGGAAGGTGAAGGTATTCTATAACTAGATTAAAACAATTACAAGCTATATGTCCGCATATATCCCCTCCCTGTGGACCTTCCTCTCACCCCCCATTCCACCCCTCTAGGTCATCACAGAGCACCGAGCTGAGCTCCCTGTGCCATACAGCAGCTTCCCACTGTCTGTTTCACACATCAATTCCAGTCTCCCAATTCATCTCACACCCTCTTCCCCACCTCATGATCACACATCTGTTGTCCACATCTGGGTCTCTATTCCTCTATTTTTGTTGAATAAATAAATAAAAATACAATGATATGCCTTAAAAATAATTAAAAGAAAAATGTGCCCAGTGCACAGAGAACAATGGCAAAAGAGGATTTCAAAAACAAAACCATTTGTTTTGGGGTAACTTTATTCAAAAGGGACCGAAATCATTCAGGGAGGTTTTGTAATACTTACTGTCATATGCTTTTCCTTCTCAAGCTGATAATCTACAGTTTGCACACCTTTTCCATCCTAAGTGATTCTGTTTCACCTCTGAGAGATCAAGGCTTGTTTTACACGACTTGCTCCACATACAAGCTGCTGCTTCTCAGTTGCTCAGTCGTGTCCGAGTCTTTGCGACTCCTTGGACTAGAGCCGGCTGGGCTTCCCTGTCTATGGAATTCTCCAGGCAAGAATACTGGTGTGGGTTGCCATTTCCTTCTCCAGGGAATCTTCCTGACCCATGTATCTTGTGTCTCCTACATAGGCAGGCAGATTCTTTACCACTGAGCTACCTGGGAAACCCATTCCATATATAAGTGATCCCTTAATTGGGTGCCAATTAAGGGATCACTTACCTTAAATCTCATCACCGCGATGCCTGCGCCATTTAGATAAGATGAGGAGAGAGTCAACACCTTTCATCTGGAGCTTTAAAAACAAAGCTAATTTCTAATTTCATTATGTGGAAAATACAAATCAATTGTATTAGAGTTTTCTATATTTAAAAATAGACCTGGGGTGGTTTGTTTGGGGTTCTAGAATGCTTTCTGCACCCTTAATACATTTTTTCCCCTGACTTTTTCCTGTTCTTCTGTTTCCTGAAGGTGGGTTGTTTTACGTTGGCTATGTGTGTGTGCTTTAACCACCCTTCCTCTGTTAATCCAGACTCCATCTTCACACTACAGTGTTTAGCATTTCTTGAGTATCCGTGTACACTCATTAATTTGTATAGATTACATTATTAGCTTGCGTTGCTAGGCATCAGGTCCTCATTTTTCTCCTGCTCCTAAATATGTAATTGTAGAAGTCCTAAGCGAATTATCTAATTTCAGCCAATACTGAGTCTACATTTCATAGCTTATTATCTTTATTATAAAGCTCTTCAATTCCACTTCAAAGGCAGTTAGAAGATCGGTATCAATACCTAATTGTATGGCAAGGACACTGCACTAAACTCTTTCCATGCTCCTCAGCATGGAAGGAGATTTTATCTGTCCAGATTATGCAAAATTAATCAGTTTTTGAGGTAACACTGAGATATTGTTTCCTTCAGTTAAGAAGAACGATTCAAAGGAAGAGAACTGATATTTTCCTATATTTATAGAGTAAAAATGTAAGAACCCAGGGGGGCAGCAGAATTTCTTATCCTGCTTCTTGCTGCCTTTCTATTTGATTTATGGACAATCTCTATGTTTTTCTGGTGAGGAAGAAAGAAAATCTTTTACAGGAAGAAACAAACAGAATCTTTTTCAGTTTCCAAGAAACTTCTCAAATACAGCACCCATATAGTGAGAAGATGCTTTTGGTAACTACGTTGGGCAATTCACTTGTTCCCATCATGTTCACCACCACTTAAGGGGCTGTGCCCAATAAATATATTACACATTTTATTAGCATTTGATCAAAGCCAACCTCTCACACTTTCCAATGACTGTCACCATCCTCAATCTTTCTCTCTTTTACACACTCACAACCCACACTCACACACACTCATGTGTTGTGTATTCCATTATTCTTCATATTCAGATGCAAAGCTTATTCCCTGAACTACTTAGGTAGATGGATAATTAGATAAATAGACAGTGGAGTAGGAAACGGCAACCCACTCCAGTACTCTTCCATGGAAAATCCCATGGACAGAGGAGCCTGGCAGGCTACAGTCCATGGGGTCTCAAAGAATGGGGTGCAAGTAAGCAAGTGAGAATATAGATAAACAGGCAGATAGATACATATTGTGATTAGAGAAAAAAAAAAAGATAGCTCACAAGCAAAAGTGAGAATTATTATTTTCATTGTATCTTATTAATCTAATTGTCTACGTTACTCTTGATGACTTAAGATACAACTGCCTTTAGGCATGTGTGAGAATAAAGTTTATCCAGAGGAGATCTTGCTTATGGCCCTGACTTCAGAGCATCATCCATTTTTTACTAGTGCATTAATGACTCAGATGATCAAAAGGCAACAGAATGCCATGAAATGAGCACATAGTTCTGTATCAGATGAGCTGTTTTGAATCTAACTCCACCACTTACTAAATGCAAAAGTGTGTCCATCACTCAGTCATGTCTGACTATTTGTTATCTCATGGACTGTAGCCCGCCAGGCTCCTCTGTCCATGGGATTCTCCAGGCAAGAATACTGGAGTCAGTTGCCATTTCCTCCTCCAGGGGATTTTCTTGTCCAGGAATTGAACCCAGGTCTCCGGCATTGCAAGCAGATTCTTTACCATCTGAGCCAAGGGTCTTGCAATACAAGATGCAAAACTACAGGTTAATTTCTTAACTTGGTGTCAACCTAATTTAGCAAACACATCGGTTCTTACTAGACAATTTATTAGTAATATAATGGGAACCACTCCCTACCCACCCCACCCCACCCAAAAAAAAGGAAATAATTGGAGCTTTAGGCCTCAAGCAAGCAGTTTATAGTCTAAATGGGAAGTTGGCAAACTTTTTCCATAAAGGATCAGATAGTAAATATTTTAGACTTGGCTCACCATTTGGTCTCTGTTGGAACTACCCAACTCGGCCTCTGTAGCACAAAAACAGCCAGAGACGATGGGAAATGAATGGGCAGCGCTGTCTTCCAATAAAATTTAATATATAAAGACAGACAGTGGCCAGATTCTGCCCACACTCTGTAGTTTTAAACCTGTGATCTATAGCAGCAGTCCCCAACCTTTTTGGCACCAGGGACAGATTTCATGGAAGACAAATTTTCCATGAACCTGGGGCAGGTTCCAGGATGATTCAAGTGCATTACATTTATTGTGCACTTTATTTCTTATCTAATGCCTCCACTGATCTGACAGGGAGTACCAGTCCACAACCTGAAGGTTGGGGACCTCGATCTAGAGCATCATTATCTGAAACATTCCTGTGATGATGGACGTGTTCTATATCTGCTTTATCTAATACAGCAGCCAATAGCCTTATGCAGCTCTTTAACTCATGGCATGTGACTAGTTGAAAGAACTATATTTTAAAAGTTATTTAATTTTAATTTACATAGCCACATGACACTCATATTTATTGTATTGAACAGTACTGGTCTCAAGGAAAAGACAGGCATAGGAAAATGTGAAGACTATTAAAAATGACAGACATACAGATACAAGGAAGAAGTAAGTAGAATTAACTGGTAATTTAATTGACGGCTTCATATACTAAGTGGCATTTGAAACAGGTCTTGAGAAATGAATAGACTTTTAGTATATAATATATATATTTTTTATTTTATGTTGAATTGTAGCTGATTAACAATGTTGTGATGCTTTCAGGAGCACAGCAAAGCTGCTGCTGCTCAGTCACTTCAGTCGTGTCCTACTCTGTGCAACCCCATAGACGGCAGCCCACCAGGCTCCCCCGTCCCTGGGATTCTCCAGGCAAGAACACTGGAGTGGGTTGCCATTTCCTTCTCCAATGCATGAAAATGAAAACCGAAAGTGAAGTCGCTCAGTCATGTCCGACTATTAGTGACCCCATGGACTGTAGCCCTCCAGGCTCCTCCATCCATGGGATTTTTCAGGCAAGAGTACTGGAGTGGGGTGCCATTGCCTTCTCCAACAGCAAAGCTACTCAGCCATATATATACATGGGAGATTTTTTGGTAGTCTTTCTAACCTTGCTTGAGAAGCCAAAATAGAAATAGCCAAAGCTGCCACAGGGACACTTTATAACATAATTCTGCTTGTAGGGACAGAACTTTGTAGCTGACAGTGTTTTCTGCTTTGAGACATTTGTTAGACACTCTAGTTTTCCAAGATTACTAAGGTACAGGGGGAAAGGTACAGGCTTTAGGAATAAGAAGAACAAATTTAAAGCTTTGTTCTCAATCTTACTTATCATGTGAGTTTAGATAAGCCCCTTTATCTCTCTAAGCAGTAGTTTTCTCATCTTTAAGATGGAAAGGTACTGTTGACTCTTAGGTCATTTGTGAAAATTAAAAGATGATTCATTTGAATCAGTTCTAATAAGATGGATGAAACTGGAACCAATTATACAGAGTGAAGTAAGCCAGAAAGAAAAACACCAATACAGTATACTAACACATATATATGGAATTTAGAAAGATGGTAATGAGGACCCTGTATGCAAGACAGCAAAAGAGATACAGATGTGTAGAGCGGACTTATGGACTCTGAGGGAGAAGGAGAGGGAGAGGGAGAGNCAGTGTCGCAAGATGTTTGGATGGGAGGGTGTAGGTCTGAGCTCCAAATGTTTGAGTCTGAAAACTTAGGACCACATGAAGGACAGTTATACAGTCCCTGCAGTATAAGATACCACCTAGTGGGCTGGAGACAGAGTCAAGTCCTACGGGGCAGACAGGTGAAGAGATGTGATGTGATGCTGTAGGGGCAGCTTTCAAAGTTATGAAAGAATTTGGTATTAAGCTGGTAACAGGAATGGAGATCCACTGCGCCACCCTATGGGGATAAAAGTAACTGCAAGTCAATGCTGACATGGGCTCCAGGGGCAGATTCTTCCAAAACCACACTCAATAACAGTCTGAAAGGAAAAATGACATCCGTTTCTCTGCAAGACCGTGCTTTCAATACCCCCAGACCTGGCTCTCGTTTTCTCAAGCCAGAGCCACAGATGTGATTCAGTATTTGTCATTTTTTAAAAAGGGATTCTTTGATAGGCCTTCTCTCCATCTCACGGTTGCCCAAATAATTTTTTCCACCATCATCTCCTACTGTTCCTCAGAAGACAGAAGGGCCAACTTCAACACCTCTTGCCTAATATGATACTAATAATTATAATGTCCAGATATACTGATAATAATTATAGTAATACTAAGGAAATTAAAAACTCAAATATTTTGAATGCTTGCAATATTCCAGTTTTTAGGCATGATAATATTTAATTTTCTTAAGAGTCTTCTGTAGATGATTAAGGTTAAGAGGACCACAGTTTCTCAGAATTGTCAAGCCCAGTGCAAGTGGTTCAAGGAAGGAGACACAGTGGTACCAAGACAGGCTTTGGGGTGAATCTCCATGTAGATAAAGAGAATGGAGGAACAGGGTAACTCAAAGAGCCTGGTCTTGAAGGGCAGACACAACTCAGCTGTAAAGTAATCATAGCATTGCAAAGGTACTTAGTAGAAATCTTTGAGCGCTGTCTTGAGTGGATAGAAGGAAGTGACATAAACTAAAGGAGTTTTAAATTGGTGGGGTATAAATGGCGAAACTTCCAGTTATAAATAAGTATTGGCGGTGCAATGTACAACGTGATGATCATAGTTAATACTGCTCTGTGTTGTATTTGAAAGCTGCTTAGAAAACGAATCCTAAAAGTTCTCATCACAAGGAAAGATTGTTTTTCATTTTTTTGGCTATCTATATGCTATGTTGGATGTTTACTAAAATTTTGTAGCAATCATTTTACAGTATATGTAAGTCAAGTCATTTCTGTGTGCCTTCAACTTATACAGTGCTATATGTCAATTATATCTCAATAAAACTGAGAGAGAAAAAAAAAGATGATTCAATTAGGGACTTCCCCAGGTGGTCTAGTGGTTAAAATTTCACTTTCCAATTCAGGGGGTGTGGGTTCAATCTCTGGTCGGGGAGCTAAGATCCCATATGCCTTGGGGCTAAAAAACCAAAATATAAAGCACAAGTAATATTGTAACAAATTCAATAAAGACTTTAAAAATTCAATGCATGATACTGGATGCTTGGGGCTGGTGCACTGGAATGACCCAGAGGGATGGTACAGGGAGGGAGGAGGGAGCGGGGTTCAGGATGGGAAACATGTGTATACCTGTGGTGGATTCATGTTGAGGTATGGCAAAACCAATACAATATTGTAAAGTAATTAGCTTCCAGTTAAAATAAATAGATTTATATTAAAAAAGAGAAACTAACAGAATTAAAAAAAATAATAAATTAAAAAAAATAAAGAGTTGGGAATACCAGACCAACTTGCCTGCCTCCTGAGAAATCTGTGTGCAGTTTACAAAGCAACAGTTNTTTTTTTTTTTTTTCAGTTTAAATGAGAAGGTCTGTGAAGAGTCACTTTGCTAACTGTGGTCCAGTTGTACTAGAAGGGGGTGTACTTAGAACAAGAGGATGGGGAGAAAATTGATCTGTCAAGGCCACTCAGGTTCGTTACACTTACATGAGGAACACAGAGTCTTTTGAGAAAGATCTGAAACCACTGAACACTGCTCTCTAGGAACAGAGCAGATTTAAATCAAGATTCAGCGGCAAGAGAAAGCAACAAGTTTCCTGGAATTAAATTATCTGGAGGAAAGAGTTTATGCTGGTGATCAATGTTCAAAACAAAGACCTAAACACTGTTGAGGGAGCAAAACAACATTTCCACAGATCCTAAAGTGGAGTTTGGGAGCCTCTTAGCACATAGCCATTTGATACTGCTTGTGTACTCTGAGCATGCGGGTGTTAACCATGAAAGGTATTACCTCAAAGGCAGACTGTGGGACATCAAGGCTGTGCAGCCAGGGAGTCTAAACAAGATAGTCTTACTGCAAGGAGTAAAGAAATGTTTTGTTGTTGACATGTCAACGGTGCCCCCCTGTGGCTATAAGTAGGAATAGTAATATTGGAGTGAATTTGATTCTCAACCTCTTCTGATTCTTAAAGGAAACTGGTAACTCTGAAAAATTCCTGGGATCTCCAACACTCAGCGGGAGGGCTAGGGTAGATTTGAGACAAAAATACTGTACCTCCTGCTCAGAAGACTGGGGGGGGGTGGGTTGAAAGATTAAAAAATAAAATGATATAATAATTTACAATCTGGTTTCCTTTATTTCAGTGACATTTAAGAACAATATCAAATCAATCACGTGAATCAGATATTCATGTTGCTGGCTTACATCTTGGCTGTCTCTGCCCACCGAAGTCAGATAAAAAATGTGGAGGTTGAGTTTGGAGGAAATAGAAAGGTGGCTTTAATTCTTAGTCTGCCAAGAGGGGAACAGGGTAGGCTCATGCCTCAAGAACTGTGCCTCTCTCCGTGAGAAGTCTAGGGGCTTATATAAGATCAGGGCTCACAGTCAAGGGTCCGTGATGAGGAACAAAGGTGTTAGGATCGTGTCTCCTTCTTGCATTGTTTCAAAAATAGTCATAGGCAGGCCTCAGAAACCCAGTTATTGCGTCTGGCAGTCTAGTAGCTCAGCAGCCTTCTTTCTGATATGCAAAACAGAAGAACTACAAAGGGAAGTTAAAGGATGCTTGCTCCTTGGAAGAAAAAGTATGACAAACCTAGACTGTACTAAAAAGCAGAGACATCACTTTGCTGATAAGGGTCTGTAAAGTCAAAGCTATGGTTTTTCCAGTAGTTATGTATGGATGTGAGAGCTGGACCATAAAGAAAGCCAAGCACTGAAGAACTGATGCTTTCAAATTGTGGTGCTGGAGAAGGCTCTTGAGAGTCCCTTGGACGGACAGCAAGGAGATCAAGCCAGTCAATCCTAAAGGAAATCAACCATGAATATTTACTAGAGGGACTGATGCTGGAGNATAAAGTCAAAGCTATGGTTTTTCCAGTAGTTATGTATGGATGTGAGAGCTGGACCATAAAGAAAGCCAAGCACTGAAGAACTGATGCTTTCAAATTGTGGTGCTGGAGAAGGCTCTTGAGAGTCCCTTGGACGGACAGCAAGGAGATCAAGCCAGTCAATCCTAAAGGAAATCAACCATGAATATTTACTAGAGGGACTGATGCTGGAGCTGAAGCTCCAATAATTTGGCTGCCTGATGTGATGAGCCAACTCATTGGAAAAGACTCTGATGCTGGGAAAGATGGAGGGCAGGAGGAGAAGGGGCAACAGAGAAAGAGATGGTTGCATGGCATCACGACTCAATGGACATGAGTTAGGGAAGCTCTGGGAGATGCTGTAGGACAAGGAAGCCTAGTGTGCTGCAGTTCACAGGGTCACAAAGAGTTGGACATGACTTAGCGGCTGAACAACAACAAGGGGAGGAGATATTAGGTGCAAAATGTAGCTCTTGCAGAGTTAGGGGAGCAGAAAGGCAAACTTAGTTACAGACATGAAGAGTTAAAAGGAGTTAAAGTAAAAAAAAACAACAAACATTTGAATATTCAGGCTCACTCACTGTTCTGTTTATCTTTTCTGTTCTTAGGAAAGGGAAAGAAAAAATTCACTCTTCTCTTTTCCTTTCCACTACAACATTGATAAGGGTATATCGTATCATAATATTTAATAAGATTCTAAAGTAGGTGTATTTTGCTAAGGACTATATGAAATAGTAACCTTTTTTTCCCATTTCTTCATCTACACAACCAAAAATTAGTAATTGAGTACTTCATGTGTAATTAGCACAGTAGTGATTAGCATAGTTACCAAGAGGTAAACTACTTTCAGAGAGATTTTGGTCAAAACACCATGAATTAACATTTTTGAAAATTTGCAGAAGAGACAACTGAGTTAAAAGATAAAATACTAATGGTCATTCAACTATCAGGCACAAGAGTGAAGAGAGAGAAATTAGGCATATTTGCTACTTAATCTAGTTTTCCTACTATATTGTCTAGGGATTGATCTACATTTTTTTCTACTCTAATTAGATAGTTGTAGGGTTTTCTGAAGTTTTTCATGCTCCAAATTATAGGTAGCAAAGGCAGTGCACATAAAAATCCATGATATATTGAATTAATAAATGTCCATAAAGTTAGTTACTGCAATAAAGATACCACAGGAACTTAACACAATATGTTTACTTCTCATCCACATCTACTCACTGTTCTGTTTATCTTTTCTGTTCTTAGGAAAGGGAAAGAAAAAATTCACTCTTCTCTTTTCCTTTCCACTACAACATTGATAAGGGTATATCGTATCATAATATTTAATAAGATTCTAAAGTAGGTGTATTTTGCTAAGGACTATATGAAATAGTAACCTTTTTTTCCCATTTCTTCATCTACACAACCAAAAATTAGTAATTGAGTACTTCATGTGTAATTAGCACAGTAGTGATTAGCATAGTTACCAAGAGGTAAACTACTTTCAGAGAGATTTTGGTCAAAACACCATGAATTAACATTTTTGAAAATTTGCAGAAGAGACAACTGAGTTAAAAGATAAAATACTAATGGTCATTCAACTATCAGGCACAAGAGTGAAGAGAGAGAAATTAGGCATATTTGCTACTTAATCTAGTTTTCCTACTATATTGTCTAGAGATTGATCTACATTTTTTTCTACTCTAATTAGATAGTTGTAGGGTTTTCTGAAGTTTTTCATGCTCCAAATTATAGGTAGCAAAGGCAGTGCACATAAAAATCCATGATATATTGAATTAATAAATGTCCATAAAGTTAGTTACTGCAATAAAGATACCACAGGAACTTAACACAATATGTTTACTTCTCATCCACATCCTGATTTCAGTGCATGGGGGCTTTGGTTCATGTCGTCATTTAGACATGAAGGGGCAACAGAGGAAGAGATGGTTGCATGGCATCACTGACTCGATGGACATGAGTTATAGAAGCTCTGGGAGATACTGTAGGACAAGGAAGCCTGGCGTGCTGCAGTTCATAGGGTCACAAAGAGTTGGACATAGCGCCTGATCAACAATAACAAAGGAAAAAGATATTAGGTGCAAAATGTAGCTCTGACAGACTCGTGCTTCTGTTATATTTGGGTATTCTGCATTATAAGCCCTTAGAGACTTTCACAGATCCTTCTGCATCTGATTTTCACACAGTGACGCTTACCAGGTAGCTCAGTGATAAAGAATCCACCCGCCAATGCAGGAGACACAAGAGCTGTGGGTTAGATCTCTGGGTTGGGAAGATCCTCTGGAGAAGGAAATGGCAACCCAATGCAGTATTCTTGCTTGGAGAATCCCCATGGACAGAGGAGCCTGGTGGGCTACAGTCCACGTGGTCACCGAGTATTGGACACGACTGAATGAATGAGCATGAGCGTGTCACACAATGAAGGTAGACAGTGTGCAGAATCTTGTGGGATATTTTAGGGGCCAATCTGGGAGAGATTTACATCATTTTCTTTACCATTGTGTTGGCCAGAATCCTCACATAAATCTAGCTGCCCAGAGGAGAGACCAGGTGACTAAATATTTATTTCTTAAGAGAAACGATATGAGAGACTCTCACATGTAACACATACTTGACTCTTTCCAAGTGAGGTTACCCAAACTCTCATGTAGTCACTGAATGCAGCACACAGTCCAAGATCAACAGGAATGTGTGGTCATCTTCATCAGTCCTGATGTGGCTTCTCTTGGACCATCATCTTCCTTCTTTCATCAATATTTAACGGTGGAGCAGAAACTGGGTACCAGCCCTATTGGACACGACTGAATGAATGAGCATGAGCGTGTCACACAATGAAGGTAGACAGTGTGCAGAATCTTGTGGGATATTTTAGGGGCCAATCTGGGAGAGATTTACATCATTTTCTTTACCATTGTGTTGGCCAGAATCCTCACATAAATCTAGCTGCCCAGAGGAGAGACCAGGTGACTAAATATTTATTTCTTAAGAGAAACGATATGAGAGACTCTCACATGTAACACATACTTGACTCTTTCCAAGTGAGGCTACCCAAACTCTCATGTAGTCACTGAATGCAGCACAGAGTCCAAGATCGACAGGAATGTGTGGTCATCCTCATCAGTCCTGATGTGGCTCCTCTTGGACCATCATCTTCCTTCTTTCATCACATATTTAATGGTGGAGCAGAAACTGGGTACTAGCCATTAAGAGTCTAAGTTGAAAGTGAAGCATGGGATACATTTCACAGGAACTTGTCAATGGTAATGCTGGAATGCTTTAGGGGCAGGCATCACATCTTAATCTCCTGACAGTTGGGGAAGATCCCTAACTAGATACCAGTTATGTTCTTCGGGAGAGTATCTCCTGACCATTGTTTTCTATGTCTCCTTGTTCATTTTTTTTTGGTGGTGGTGGGGGGGTTGTCCCCAGTGACATTAAATGAATCAGGCATTGGAGCATGGGACTTCTTTCAGAGGCACTGTATTTGTAGCCTATTCCCTGCTCATAAAATATTAGGGTCAACAACTATTTAATTGTTTACCATAAGTTTTCTCTAAAAGCCAAGCTCATTTATGGCAATTGTTTTCTAAATGTTTGTTTTAGTCACTAAGCCTTGTCTGACTCTTTTACGACCCCATGGACTGTAGCCCACCAGGCTCCTCTGGCATAGGGTTTCCCAGGCAAAAATATGGGAGTGGGTAGCCAATTCCTTCCCCAGGGGATCTTCCCGACCCAAGGATTGAGCCAGCATCTCCTGCACTGCAGGCAGACTCTTTACCACTGAGTCACTTGAGAAGCCGATATTGGGAAATGTATATGCTGGGTTGCTAAGTCGTGTCTGACTCTTTGTGACCCCATGGACTGTAGCCCTCCAGGTTCCTCTGTCCATGGGGATTCTCCAGGCAAGAGTACTGGAGTGGGTTGCCACATCCTCCTCCAGGGGATCTTCCCAACCTAAGGATGGAACTCAGGTCTTCTGCATTGCGGGCAAGTTCTTCACCCACTGAGCCACCAGGGAGGCCCAAGAATACTGGAGTGGGTAGCCTATGACTTCTCTGGGGGAACTTCCCAACCCAGGGATCGAACCGGGGTCTTCTGCATTGCAGGTGGGTTTTTAACAGCTGAGCTACCCAGGGAAGCCCTCTGATATGTTAGTACTAGGTCAATTCCAGATGCTAGAATCACATTGTAGTGTAAGCACCTGACAGGTGGCTTTTTTGATTATAATGTAAGTGCCTGACATTAGGCTTTTGATTGCTGAGGCATATGCTTTTAAAATATTCATCTCCTTCAAATAAAACTAAAATAAGATATTATCTCAGAGTGGTCAGAATGGCTATTATCAAAAATTTACAAACAATCAGTGCTGGAGAGGGTGTGGAGAAAAGGAAACCCTTCTATACTGTTGGTAGGAATATAAATTAGTATAGCCTTTATGGAGAACATTATAGAGGTTATTTTATAAACTAGATATAGAAGAACCATATGATTACCAAGGGGGAAAGTGGGGGTAGGGATAAATTGGGAGACTGGGATTGAGACAGGAGATAGAGGGGCTCCAAGTTGGACATTTACAATCAGCCAGCCTCCTTTTGCATTTCCTGGGGCAACAGATAGGTGGGCTCCAGTTGAGAAATTTACAGTGAGCAAGCCTCCCATTTGTTCTCCAAAATGGAAGTAACACAAAAACAGGGTAAATAACTAGTCTTTGTCTTCTGTAAACATGTCAAGGGAATAATCAAGGCAAAGACAAAGAAAGGCAAAAACTGTCTGAGTAAAGGATTGAGGGATCTCCCCTTCCTCCTCTTTTGGGACACTATACACGGGCAGAAAGGCTCCCTGGAGTCAAAAGTCAGAGAATCATTCCAGGCCATAATGAGTCTTGCTCTTCCCAGAAGCCTTCACTTTGAGATCCATTTTGGTAAAGGTGTGCATGCGCACCCCAGGGGAGGGTCCTGAAACAGATTAACAGGGGCGGGGGACAAAGCAAGATGATTGGCCTGAGAGAGGACAAAGACCCAGAAAGCTGCCGCCTTATAAAGGATTTAAACTTCCCAAAGGGATGACTCTCTCTCTGAGCCCGCTTGTGCCCCTTTCTGCAAGTACTTTTCAATAAACTTTTTACTTTACTCTTTAGCTTCTGCCTCCTCTCCTGAATTTGTTCTTGATGAGGCAGGCAAAGACTAGGGATCCTGGCTCTAACTGCTGGCCCCAGTGTGGTTCAGTGATTAGGACTCCTGGTCTGGGAAACGACCTTGCTTCTAACTACTGCTTGCTGCTGCTTGTTATAAGCTGACGTTCACTGCTGTGCACATCTGAAATCAGGGTTGACATATACACAGTACTATATGTAAAATGGGCTTCCCTGGTGGTCAGATGGTAAAGAATCTGTCTGCAATGCGGGAGACCTGGGTTTGATCCCTGGGTTGGGGAGATCCCTGGAGGAGGGCGTGGCAACCCACTCCAGTATTCTTCCCTGGAGAATCCCATGGACAAGGAGCCTGGTGAGCTACGGTCCATGGGGTTGCAAAGAGTCAGACATGACTGAGNCTGTCTGCAATGCGGGAGACCTGGGTTTGATCCCTGGGTTGGGGAGATCCCTGGAGGAGGGCGTGGCAACCCACTCCAGTATTCTTCCCTGGAGAATCCCATGGACAAGGAGCCTGGTGAGCTACGGTCCATGGGGTTGCAAAGAGTCAGACATGACTGAGTGACTAAACACCGCATATGTAAAATACATAACTTAAAGGATCGACTATAGCACAGGGAAATCTACTCAATACTCTGTGATGAACAATATGGGAAAAGCAATTAAAAAAAAAGTGAAGATATATATATATATATAACTGGTTCACTTTGCTGCACAGCAGAAACTAACACAGCATTGTAAATCACCTATGTATACGCCAATAAAAATTAATTAAAAAATAAAAACATTCATCTCAAATAAACATGTCGCCAGTGACATGACTAGGTAAAGAACTGGATACCAGCCTGCGAAACTTTAGAAAGCTCTGGTCCTATAAATAAATGGTCTGCTGATTATCCCTGCTTTTCTTTTCTTGTACTTTAATTCTCTCTCTTCTGTTTTAAATTCACCAATAAAAAGTGAAACTGTCAAAACCTTGGCACCTCACCCTTGACCCCAATAAAAGCAGAACCTCAGGTCCATTCTCTGTCTGTCCCTCTTCTGTGCCTCTGACCTTCTTGTGTGGCTCAGGTATGCTCTTTACCCTATAGGACGTGTGAACAATAAACCTTGTTTTCCCAAAGTTTCTTGATGTTTGTGGCTGAGGGGTATCTCGTAATCATAGTAAGAACTACAAGGACTGATTCAGCCTCAGCGTTGGCTCTGGTTGGAAAATATCTCTGGGGGTTTCCTGCAAGGAACAGGAACCCATAATTCCAGAAATGTGGGTTTGACCCCTGAGTTGGGAAGATCCCCTGGAGAAGGAATTGGCAGCTGACTCCCATGAATGCCTGGGAAATCGCATGGACAGAAGAGCCTGGCAATCCATGGGATTGCAAAGAGTCAGACACCACTTAGCAATTGAACACACACCCCAGACATTTTTAGCCAGTAGCATCACGAAGCACATAAGAATTTTCTTTGGCATAATGTAACACTTTTGTTTCTTTTATTTATTTCCTTTTCCCCTGTGATACTTCTTTTCTGCATAATTGTGTCTATCTAAGACTATCCGTCCAGAGGACAGCTATCCACACCATCTAGTCTCTTCTCAGTGGTGGTTTCTATGAGTCTTTGCTACTCAATTCAGTTCAGTTGCTCAGTCATGTCTGACTTTTTGCAACCCCATGGACCATAGAATGCCACACTTCCCTGTCTTTCATCAACTCCTGGAGCTTACTCAGACTCATGTCCGTAGAGTCTGTGATGTCATCCAGCCATCTCATCCTCTGTCATTCCCTTCTTCACCTTCAATCTTTCCCAGCATCAGGGTCTTTTCCAGTGATTCAGTTCTTCACATCAGGTGACCAAAGTATTGGAGTTTCAGCTTCAGCATCAGTCCTTCCAATGAATATTCAGGACTGATTTCCTGTAGGATTGACTGGTTTGAGATCCTTACAGTCTAAGGGACTCTCAAGAGTCTTCTCCAACATCACAGTTCAAAAGCATCAGGATAACTTGGCAGCTGCCAAAACAAAAAGTGAAGAACTAAAGAGCCTCTTGATGAAAGTGAAAGAGGAGAGTGAAAAAGGTGTCTTAAAACTCAGCGTTCAGAAAACTAAGGTCATGGCATCTGGTCCCATCACTTCCTGGCAAATAGATGGGGAAACAGTGTAAACAGTGACAGGCTTTAATTTTTTGGGCTCCAAAATCACTACAGATGTTAACTGGAGCCATGAAATTGAAGGATGCTTGCACCTTGGAAGAAAAATTATGACCAACCTAGACAGCATATTAACAAGCAGAGACATTACTTTGCTAACAAAGGTCCGTCCAGTCAAAGCTATGGTTTTTCCGGTAGTCACGTATGGATGTGAAAGTTGGACTATAAAAAAAGATGAGTGCCGAAGAACTGATGCTTTTAAACTGTGGTGTTGGAGAAGACTCTTGAGAGTCCTTTGGACTGCAAGGAGAGCTAACCAGTCCATCCTACAGAAAATCAGTCCTGAATATTCATTGGAAGGACTGATGCTGAAGCTGGTCCCCTGATGTGAAGAACTGACTCAGTTGAAAAGACCCAAATGCTGGGAAAGATTGAAGGTGGGAGGAGAAGGGAATGACAGAGGACAGAGGATGAGATGATTGAATGGCATCACCGACTCAATGGACATGAATTCAAACAAGCTCGGGAGTTGGTGATGGACAGGGAAACCTGGTGTGCTGCAGTCCATGGGGTTGCAAAGAGTTGGACATGACTAAGTGACTGAACTGAACTGAACTATCATTTATAAACATTGATGGCCAGGCAAAAGTCCAACTGTGGTGTGAGAAAGGTGAGACATGGTAGGAGAATCTTCAGAAATTTCTATGGCTCTTCTTGTCTCTCTGAGACACTGTCTACCCTACAGCTTGATCTACCTCTTGTTTGCATCTTCCAGATGATTTATTAAGTAATTCTCCATGTTTTATTTTAGACATAAGAGAGAGAAGCAGAGNGTCACCCACTGAGCCACCAGGGAGGCCCAAGAATACTGGAGTGGGTAGCCTATGACTTCTCTGGGGGAACTTTCCAACCCAGGGATCGAACCGGGGTCTTCTGCATTGCAGGTGGGTTTTTAACAGCTGAGCTACCCAGGGAAGCCCTCTGATATGTTAGTACTAGGTCAATTCCAGATGCTAGAATCACATTGTAGTGTAAGCACCTGACAGGTGGCTTTTTTGATTATAATGTAAGTGCCTGACATTAGGCTTTTGATTGCTGAGGCATATGCTTTTAAAATATTCATCTCCTTCAAATAAAACTAAAATAAGATATTATCTCAGAGTGGTCAGAATGGCTATTATCAAAAATTTACAAACAATCAGTGCTGGAGAGGGTGTGGAGAAAAGGAAACCCTTCTATACTGTTGGTAGGAATATAAATTAGTATAGCCTTTATGGAGAACATTATGGAGGTTATTTTATAAACTAGATATAGAATAACCATATGATTACCAAGGGGGAAAGTGGGGGTAGGGATAAATTGGGAGACTGGGATTGAGACAGGAGATAGAGGGGCTCCAAGCTGGACATTTACAATCAGCCAGCCTCCTTTTGCATTTCCTGGGGCAACAGATAGGTGGGCTCCAGCTGAGAAATTTACAGTGAGCAAGCCTCCCATTTGTTCTCCAAAATGGAAGTAACACAAAAACAGGGTAAATAACCAGTCTTTGTCTTCTGTAAACATGTCAAGGGAATAATCAAGGCAAAGACAAAGAAAGGCAAAAACTGTCTGAGTAAAGGATTGAGGGATCTCCCCTTCCTCCTCTTTTGGGACACTATACATGGGCAGAAAGGCTCCCTGGAGTCAAAAGTCAGAGAATCATTCCAGGCCATAATGAGTCTTGCTCTTCCCAGAAGCCTTCACTTTGATATCCATTTTGGTAAAGATGTGCATGCGCACCCCAGGGGAGGGTCCTGAAACAGATTAACAGGGGCGGGGGACAAAGCAAGATGATTGGCCTGAGAGAGGACAAAGACCCAGAAAGCTGCCCCCTTATAAAGGATTTAAACTTCCCAAAGGGATGACTCTCTCTCTGAGCCCGCCTGTGCCCCTTTCTGCAAGTACTTTTCAATAAACTTTTTACTTTACTCTTTAGCTTCTGCCTCCTCTCCTGAATTTGTTCTTGATGAGGCAGGCAAAGACTAGGGCTCCTGGCTCTAACTGCTGGCCCCAGTGTGGTTCAGTGATTAGGACTCCTGGTCTGGGAAACGACCTTGCTTCTAACTACTGCTTGCTGCTGCTTGTTATAAGCTGACTCTCACTGCTGTGCACATCTGAAATCAGGGTTGACATATACACAGTACTATATGTAAAATGGGCTTCCCTGGTGGTCAGATGGTAAAGAATCTGTCTGCAATGCGGGAGACCTGGGTTTGATCCCTGGGTTGGGGAGATCCCTGGAGGAGGGCGTGGCAACCCACTCCAGTATTCTTCCCTGGAGAATCCCATGGACAAGGAGCCTGGTGAGCTACGGTCCATGGGGTTGCAAAGAGTCAGACATGACTGAGCGACTAAATACCGCATATGTAAAATACATAACTTAAAGGATCAACTATAGCACAGGGAAATCTACTCAATACTCTGTGATGAACAATATGGGAAAAGCAATTAAAAAAAGTGGATATATATATATATATATATATATATATATAAAACTGGTTCACTTTGCTGCACAGCAGAAACTAACACAGCATTGTAAATCACCTATGTGTACGCCAATAAAAATTAATTAAAAAATAAAAACATTCATCTCAAATAAACATATCGCCAGTGACATGACTAGGTAAAGAACCGGATACCAGCCTGTGAAACTTTAGAAAGCTCTGGTCCTGTAAATAAATGGTCTGCTGATTATCCCTGCTTTTCTTTCCTTGTACTTTAATTCTCTCTCTTCTGTTTTAAATTCACCAATAAAGAGTGAAACTGTGAAAACCTTGGAACCTCACCCTTGACCCCAATAAAAGCAGAACCTCAGGTCCATTCTCTGTCTCTCCCTCTTCTGTGCCGCTGACCTTCTTGTGTGGCTCAGGTATGCTCTTTACCCTATAGGACGTGTGAACAATAAACCTTGTTTTCCCAAAGTTTCTTGATGTTTGTGGCTGAGGGGTATCTCGTAATCATAGTAAGAACTACAAGGACTGATTCAGCCTCAGCGTTGGCTCTGGTTGGGAATATATCTCTGGGGGTTTCCTGCAAGGAACAGGAACCCATAATTCCAGAAATGTGGGTTTGACCCCTGAGTTGGGAAGATCCCTGGAGAAGGAATTGGCAGCTGACTCCCAAGAATGCCTGGGAAATCGCATGGACAGAAGAGCCTGGCAGTCCATGGGATTGCAAAGAGTCAGACACCACTTAGCAATTGAACACACACCCCAGACATTTTTAGCCAGTAGCATCACAAAACACATAAGAATTTTCTTTGGCATAATGTAACACTTTTGTTTCTTTTCTTTATTTCCTTTTCCCCTATGATACTTCTTTTCTGCATAATTGTGTCTATCTAAGACTATCAGTCGAGAGGACAGCTATCCACACCATCTAGTCTCTTCTCAGTGGTGGTTTCTATGAGTCTTTGCTACTCAATTCAGTTCAGTTGCTCAGTCATGTCTGACTTTTTGCAACCCCATGGACCATAGAATGCCACACTTCCCTGTCTTTCATCAACTCCTGGAGCTTACTCAGACTCATGTCCGTAGAGTCTGTGATGTCATCCAGCCATCTCATCCTCTGTCATTCCCTTCTTCACCTTCAGTCTTTCCCAGCATCAGGGTCTTTTCCAATGATTCAATTCTTCACATCAGGTGACCAAAGTATTGGAGTTTCAGCTTCAGCATCAGTCCTTCCAATGAATATTCAGGACTGATTTCCTGTAGGATTGACTGGTTTGAGATCCTTACAGTCTAAGGGACTCTCAAGAGTCTTCTCCAACATCACAGTTCAAAAGCATCAGGATAACTTGGCAGCTGCCAAAACAAAAAGTGAAGAACTAAAGAGCCTCTTGATGAAAGTGAAAGAGGAGAGTGAAAAAGGTGTCTTAAAACTCAGCGTTCAGAAAACTAAGGTCATGGCATCTGGTCCCATCACTTCCTGGCAAATAGATGGGGAAACAGTGTAAACAGTGACAGGCTTTAATTTTTTGGGCTCCAAAATCACTACAGATGTTAACTGGAGCCATGAAATTGAAGGATGCTTGCACCTTGGAAGAAAAATTATGACCAACCTAGACAGCATATTAACAAGCAGAGACATTACTTTGCTAACAAAGGTCCGTCCAGTCAAAGCTATGGTTTTTCCGGTAGTCACGTATGGATGTGAAAGTTGGACTATAAAAAAAGATGAGTGCAGAAGAATTGATGCTTTTAAACTGTGGTGTTGGAGAAGACTCTTGAGAGTCCTTTGGACTGCAAGGAGAGCTAACCAGTCCATCCTACAGAAAATCAGTCCTGAATATTCATTGGAAGGACTGATGCTGAAGCTGGTCCCCTGATGTGAAGAACTGACTCAGTTGAAAAGACCCAAATGCTGGGAAAGATTGAAGGTGGGAGGAGAAGGGAATGACAGAGGACAGAGGATGAGATGATTGAATGGCATCACCGACTCAATGGACATGAATTCAAACAAGCTCGGGAGTTGGTGATGGACAGGGAAACCTGGTGTGCTGCAGTCCATGGGGTTGCAAAGAGTTGGACATGACTAAGTGACTGAACTGAACTGAACTATCATTTATAAACATTGATGGCCAGGCAAAAGTCCAACTGTGGTGTGAGAAAGGTGAGACATGGTAGGAGAATCTTCAGAAATTTCTATGGCTCTTCTTGTCTCTCTGAGACACTGTCTACCCTACAGCTTGATCTACCTCTTGTTTGCATCTTCCAGATGATTTATTAAGTAATTCTCCATGTTTTATTTTAGACATAAGAGAGAGAAGCAGAGGGACACACTTAGATCCCTTCCATGGTTTTCTGTCATCCCCATCACCTGTAGTAGGAAGGAAGAGAAGGCACTGGGTGGAGCATAGGTAAGCTGCATGCCAGGGATAGAAGTCCAATGGATGTGGTGCAGAGATCTGAATCCCTCTCCAGACCCAGGCCCCAGCTCAGGACCATCTAAATGTTCCCCTGAGACCTTCCTTGTCACTCTGCCATGGTGACCTCAGGAGTTCAACATTTAATTAAAACAAATGATGATTTTCTGCTCAGTCTTTGAGTTCATGTAGTTTGTTGTCTGTCAGGAGACACTGTTGTTGAGGTCTAACTGGGAAGGGGAACTAGAGGTGTTTATATCTAGGGAAGACAGACCTTGATGGATTTCCTTAACAAAGTCAGTGAATTTGTTGCATTTACCTGGATGTTTATAATAGAATTAAGAACTGTGTCCTGTTTGAAAAATAGGCTGAGAGTTTCCAAAGACCTATGATCACTCCTGTAAAATTAAGTATTGATTTGTCTGCAGACTGAGCCCAAAGAGGGATATTTACGGGGCCATGTGTCTTGTTCCTCACGGGCTAGGTGGGTGCAGGCTCCCTGACTTCCTAGGTACGTTGATTACTTGAGAGAAGTCTGAGGAGCTCTGTACTACATTATCCAGCTGACTAGTATCAGCTAGAAGATATTCTTGAGACTATAACTTTTCATTTCTTTTTCCTGCTGTGGGGTAAATTCTGCCTTACTTAGAATCATAAACTTTCATTTTCTTTTGCACCAGTCTTTTTTCCTCAGCCAAATGGATTGCATACTTTACCAAATAATAAACATGATATACTGATCACCATGTCTCATTCTTCCTGCCCTTCACTGAGTGATGGAATGATCAATGTCCCATATACTCTTGAGAAAGAACCTCCTGACACTCACTTTTTTCTAAAGAGACTTGAATTTTAATATTTGGAAGTCACCTTTATTATCCTGCCTAAGCTATGGTTAGCTATATGAATTGGGTAGATAATTTAAAGCTGCCATATTTTAGTTTCCTTTTCTTACAAGCATGGACAAAATCAATTTTTTAACTGTATGATTTTGTAAATTCAATTGTATACATAAAAACATTAACTACAACCATTCAATAGCTTTGTTGTTTCCTCACTAAACTCCTGTCTTCTTCTTTCCTTCTCTCCCTTCCCTTTTTTCCTATCTTCCTCTCCTCTTTTTCTCTGCCCTTTTTTTTTTTTTTTTGGGGGGGGGGGGTGAAGACAATACACAAAACTCTGAATCAAGAAAATGACTATCCATGTTATCAAGTATCTAATAAAATTTACATCTGCAAAGAAAAGACCAACACGTTACAAGTGATTTTCTGCAGATAGTGGACTGTACATGACTTGTTGAAGTTCAACTTTTTTTCAAAGAACTTACTATGAAATCACAATGTAATACCTCTGCCCCACTGCATACTCCTCCCATCAGCTGCAAACTGCAGTTGCTTAAGAAGTTGAACAGGCTCTTTGGACAAATTCCTAGCCTTTCCCTTTAATCACTTTAAGAACCTCCTGACTTTCTGCTCATTTTTTTTTTTTTTCCTGCCCTGATATCTCCTTCTCCAGCAGTTGTGTGTAGGAGAGTGTGAGACCTAGAACCAGACCCCACCTGGACTCCTCTCTCTGTGATTCCTGTGCACAAGGTCCCAAGAGTCTACATTTAGCCTGAGTGTCCCTATCCTAAGAAGCGTTTGAAGACCTTCACAGGAGAGGCTATTTTTAGGTCTGATTTTCAATTCAGAGTGGTGGCTGTACTGGTGGCAATCCCTCTTGTTTTCCCAAGAAAGCAATGCTGAGTGTTGCTCTGTATAAGATGTGAATTGTTAACAGTAGCGTTTCCTACAGCCATAGTAACAGTTCAGACAAAGAATAGTCAAGAAGGTGAAATCTTGGACATGAGTCCATCCACGTGTGAAGAGGGCCACTCCCAGGTATTTGCTTGGATCCAAACCACTGATCCTCCCATCGCATGAGGTGGGACACATGGAAAGTGCTTCCTGGCCCCCACGGTTGCCTGTGGTCCATGCTCCTCAGATCCCTGCTCTTTTGATCACTGGGGGTGTTCCTCTGTCACCTCCCTACACAGACTTACAGTTGCTGAGGGTAATTTATTCTGTCCTTTCCTCACAGATGCAACTATCGAATTTTTTTTTTTCTGAGAAGGTTCTCATCCCTCAGTCTCCTTACACTTCTTTTCTTGGGGTTTCTTGTTCTTTATTCAGACTCCCCCAGAGCTTTTGATCTCTCTCTGTCTCTCCCACTCTGTTCACAGTGCTGAATTAATATACTCTATTGGGAAATAGACCACAGGGCCTTGGGGTGCAGGTGTCTGACAAGGGCACCAACCCCTGTGAGCAATGGGGATGGAAGGGGCACAGTGAAGACAGAGCCCATAAAATCAGCCTCTAGAGCCTTTGGAAAGGCCACTTCAGGTACTTTCCCCAACAACCAGAAGCAGCAGCAATGCAAACTTCTGGAGGTGGTAAGTCTCAAGCTGGGGCCAGGAAAATGTGAGGAAGGAGGCAATGAGGAAGGGAGTCCAGGAATAAAAAGGAGGTGGGATGGTTTCAATAGGGCCTAGTGCAGATGTTGATCCTGTAAAGATACTTACAAGTGGCCATACAAGGTTTATGGGCTTCAAAGAACTCTAGGCTCAAAGCCCTTCACCCATATCATGGCTGGGAGACCAAGGCTGTGCACCTGGCTGGTCGGAATCTTTCTTTCTGACCTAGTCTAAATCTATCTGTGAGCCAAGATGATCATTCTTTTTTCTAGGCAGCCATTTCTGGGCTTGGATATTCTATTATCAATTCAGTTCAGTTCAGTCGCTCAGTCATATCCAACTCTTTGTGACCCCATGAATCGCAGCACGCTAGGCCTCCCTGTCCATCACCAACTCCCAGAGTTCACCCAGACTCATGTCCATCGAGTCAGTGATGCCATCCAGCCATCTCATCCTCTGTCGTCCCCTTCTCCTCCTGCCCCCAATCCCTCCCAGCATCAGAGTATTTTCCAATGAGTCAACTCTTTGCATGAGGTATCCAAAGTACTGGAGTTTCAGCTTCAGCATCATTCCCTCCAAAGAAATCCCAGTGCTGATCTCCTTTAGAATGGACTAATATATTATATTTTTGGTTATTTAAGACTTATCTGACCTTTCCAGATTCAATATATCATGGTCAGAGAACATGTTTTCTTTGTTAGCACATGGAACAAAGACTCACAGCAGCCACTCCTTTATAAATATCAGCCTGTGAGTAAAAACTAATGGAATTGGAGTATTGGCGATCAAATCTATGCCCCAGACGGCCAACAAGTCCTCACTTCTTAGAATAAGAGGTCTTACTTTCAATGAGGAGAATACATATATATAGAAAAAAAAGATTCTGGCTATTAAGGAATTTAAAAGAGACTATAAGATGGAGCTGAAAGTATATTGCTATACTATATCAGTGTTATTGGAGGTCTGAAAGGGACATTTCTCTCCCGTGTCATTTAAAAGACTTTTGGTCATGTTCTTAACTCCAGTCTTCCTGCGTCTCGTCTTTTCTTACACCAAATTCAAGAGTCTTCCTCATCCCTCTAATACATCCTTTCTTCTCCACCTACGTGCCTGTGTTCAGATCTTGATCACTTTTCCTGTGAACTATTTGGGACTCTCTAAAAGGCTTGTGTGCAAGTATCCTTTGTCTCATCTGTATCATGGCACTTCCCTGTGTGAAATTCTCTGTTGATTCCTTAGGATGTACCTGACAATGCCTACTGCCAGGAGGGCTGTGAATGGCTGCATATGCTCCTGCATGCCTGTAAACTTTGTCTCCTGACACTCTTCTCTCCCATCTCCTCTCCCCAAAGAAATTGGGATCTACCAGCCCATAAAACACCATCATTATTTATTACTGAGCACCCACCTAGGCAGACCTTTCTTCTCTTGCCATTACCTAGAAGAGTGACCCTCTCCTCTCCCCAGGTGAATGTTATCCCTTTTTGTTTCCTATTCAGATGCTCTTAGCTTGTCATATCCCTGGGATAACAGAATCTCAGGAAATGATCCTTTTTGTCCCCACAACAACACTGAAGATAAATATCATTTATCTGTTTCATAAATGAGAAAACTAGGTACCAAAGAATTTAAATAGCTATCAGGGTGGTACAATGAGTACAGCAGCCAGAATTGGAATGCATTTCCATCTAAGGTCCACATTTCAAGCATAACACATTGTTTCATTCATCTGTACTTCTGTCTCTTTCCAGTTGTTTGTAAGATCATCTTTACTAGAGCCACAACTATACTGTATTGTAAGTATTGATAGGTTAATTTTTCTCTATTAATTAAGCTCTCAGAAGATAACTGTTTTTCCTTAATCCATGTTATACATTTGTATGCTTTACGATAAAACTGAGTACTGAGAAGGCACTGACTCTTTTCTCATTTGTTCAAATAGATCAAGCCACTCTGAGGATTCAGAACTTGAAGTAACTGGAAAGGAGAAGCCTTTTCAGGAAAGGGGGATATGTTTACTATTATTATTTCTCTGATTCACATAGGGTAATTTTCTTAATCACAAATGGGAATACAGGACAGAGTTGATACATAATTTTCCTTATTGCTTTTTTAATCCCAGAATCCTTGGTTTGTCTTAAAAGTCTTACAATGGGTAGAAATTGTGTGTATGTGTATGGGTTATATTGATAAAATCTGCATTTGGGAAGTCTGAGACATTCAAAGTGAAAGTCCTTTTTCCAATTCTTATCTGACAGCAAAAGTCTGATACCTCCTTGCACACACTTCGCCTTCCTACAGGAGACTTGTCAGATAGTACTCATAAGCATCACTGAGAACCTCAGCTCTGTTGATTACATACCACCTGGGCTCCCGCCTTCATCCTGCCATGATTCTCTGGCTCTTTCCTGTTCTTCGACTGTTGCATCCATTGTTGTCACCCTTCTTAGTACTTGGTTCACCCTGATCTCTGTTTAGCAGTGAGGGGGATAAGACAGTACCCAATCCAGGAAACAAATGGAATCAAAGCAAGTGAGTTTACAGAACAGATTCCAAATGCTGGGATCATTGGGTCTGGCCACAAGAAATCACAGATAACTTTGCTAAACAGGTATATGAATTCCTATTGAAGTTCATATGCCTAAAACTCACTCTCTAACTAGTTTTCTATTTTACTTTTGGTAACCTCCTGGTATGCCTCAATACTGACAACCTCCTGGTATCCCTCAATACTGACTGTCTCTGTCACTAGGATAGGAAATTCACAGTCTTTTCTAAAGGACTCAAGACAAAGAAAGCACTCTTCCAATTTCACAAAAGAAATAGCAGCAAATAATCCAGTAAAAGAATGATAAACATTATGCCTTGAAATAAAATCCTCTTTGAGGTTGGAAGAACATATTCTCCTTGGGTGGGGTCAAGGAATATTTACCTCTAATCTTTTATGAAAATAAAGAATCCTGAAGTCAGTCCCTGTCCAATTGTACAGAAATGACTGGGCTTTTCTAAGACTTCCATGTGGTCAGCTGAACACAGCCCTCTGTATAGCTGTCCCTTCTAAACTCTGAGGGAAGGAAAGCCTTAATTAAACTGTGCTTATTGAGGATAATATTGTGAAAGAGCTCTAGAGTCAGATTCCTTGGTTCTCAGTCCTGGCTTCACATACTAATTTTTTAATTCTGATCAAACTATCTTGCTCCCTTTTATCTGTACACTTTCATTATCTGCAAAGTTAGAATAACAATATTAATTACATTTAAGTGCTTTTAAAAGGATGATATGAGTTAATGAATATAAATATTCAGCATAATATAGCATAAAGTTTGTTCAGTTAAATGTCAGCAATGATTGATGATGGGTTGAAAACTTCACTGGGACAGGTTAAGAGCATATCTAGAATGCATACTTTCTGTGGTAATATATTCTGTCCTGCCTTTTAAGGACTGTGAATTTTCAGTGTGATCAGAAAACATTACATGATATCACCCAGCAACTACTCCACACCCCCAGTCTCCGAATTCCTCCTCATCTGCTTCCCTAACTACCAGAGCTGGCAGCGCTGGCTGTCCCTGCCCCTCAGCCTCCTCTTCCTCCTGGCCATGGGGGCCAACGCCACCCTCCTGGTCACCATCCGGCTGGAGGCCTCTCTGCACGAGCCCATGTACTACCTGCTCAGCCTCCTCTCCCTGCTGGACATGGTGCTCTGCCTCACCGTCATCCCCAAGGTCCTGGCCATCTTCTGGTTTGACCTCAGGTCCATCAGCTTCTCTGCCTGCTTCCTCCAAATGTTCATCATGAATTGCTTCCTTGCCATGGAGTCCTGCACATTCATGGTCATGGCCTATGACCGCTATGTGGCCATCTGCCACCCACTACGGTACCCCTCCATCATCACTGATCAGTTTGTAGCTAGGGCTGCCATCTTTGTAGTGGCCCGGAATGGCCTCTTTTTTCTCCCAGTTCCAATCCTTTCTGCCAGACTTGGGTACTGTGCGGAGAACATCATCAGGAACTGCATCTGCACCAACCTGTCTGTGTCCAAGCTCTCCTGTGATGACATCACCTTCAATCGGCTCTACCAGTTCGTGGCAGGCTGGACCCTGCTGGGCTCTGACCTCGTCCTTATCATTCACTCCTACTCTTTTATCCTGAAAGCTGTGCTAAGGATTAAAGCTGAGGGAGCTGCTGCCAAGGCCCTGAGCACCTGTGGTTCTCACTTCATCCTCATCCTCTTCTTCAGCACAGTCCTGCTGGTCCTGGTCATCACTAACCTGGCCAGGAAGAGGATTCCCCCAGATGTCCCCATCCTGCTCAATATCCTGCACCACCTCATCCCCCCAGCTCTGAACCCCATTGTTTACGGTGTGAGAACCAAGGAGATCAAGCAGGGAATCCAGAAACTGCTCAGAAGGTTATAAGAGGTAAAAAGAATCAGATCCAACTCCTGGAATTGTTAAAGAAAGTCAGGAATTATTTGTATACTGGAAAGGGAATTTCACTTTTTAATCCTGAAATGAATTCTGATTTTTCTTTGCCTCAATATCTTAGATAAGAATGAAAACATTCCTCCATTAATCTTTGTTTCCTCTTGCTTCAAAGGAATTCTTTCTTTGTTACATATTTTGGGGAATTTTTCTTGGCAGAATCCTTAAATGAGAGGCATGGCAAGCCTAGTCAATGGCGTAGGATTAGATTAGGAGTGGTTGACCACTAAAGACACAGAATATACATGATAACCTTAAAAAGATCTGCCTGTCCCCTGGTTTACAAAGAATGTGGAAGCCTTCCCTGTCACCAGTTTCAGCCTGATAGAGCCCTACACGACTTCTGCATTGTGAAGGGTTGATTGGGCTGGACTTTAGACATTAAACTCTGACTCTCAGTGTCAAGCGCTTTGTCCTGAGCATTCTTGACATTCTTCTCTGGCACCTGTGGCAGAGGTGACATCTTCCGGCTCCTCAGATCATTTCAGACCTGATAAAATTTTCCATCTGTGCGACATCTATATATAAAAAAATATATATATATAAATAAATATTGTATATATATATATAATTTTTTTTTTTACCATCACTTTGCAGAATGAGTAAGTATGAACATTTCGCTTAGTACTCTGCATGTTACTGTCATTTAGTCACTAAGTCAAATCTGACTCTTTGCAACCCTATGAACTGTAAACTGCCAGACTCCTCTGTCCATGGAATTTCCCAGACAAGAATACGGGAGTGGGTTGCCATTTCCTTCTCTGGGAGATCTTCCCAACTCAAGGATAGAACCTGTGTCTCCTGCATTGCAGGTGATTCTTTACCACTGAGCCATCAGGGAAGCCCACTTTGCATGTACATACATTAAATTATATAGACATTAAGTGAGTGGTTAATTATTACCATTTTCCTAAGCACACTGCTTCCTGCTGTACTCTAAATAGGAGGAAAATCGTTATCATACATCCCGTTTACTTTGGGGTAGAAGATATCCATGCCATTTCCATGCTCCTCTGTCCCTACAGCCATTTCTACCACTAGTTTATTCTCTTGAGAAAATTTTACTTACATGAAGGTTCAAACCACTGGGCCCCAAAACATTGAATGCCACTTAAAACTATGCATTGAGCATACTATATTCATATCCATTTCAGTCTGACTACGTCATGAGGCTTCCTACAAGCATATCTTCCTGAATTCCAGGAGACAGTCTCTGGTGATAAGTGGCTATGGTGCCACTCCAGCCCTCACACCTTCTGAAGCTCTCTGCTTCTAGTGTTGCTTGGTGCCCCCAGTTCTCTTCACTTTCCCACCTGGTATAGTCAAGGGATCAAAACAGGCTCTGATGCACCAATCATGAAACAGCAATCTGCTTTCACCAGACCTAGGCAGCTACCTTAGTAAATTATCTTACTAATTTTTGGCTACATAGTGTGTAGATACTTGACAGCTTTGCAACCCCTGCCTAGGGCAGCACAAAACAGTATACTTATCAGTTTATCTGTAAAATAACCAAAGAGATAAGTAGACCTCACAATGCTATATATCATGTTTTCTTCAGATCCCATGGAGTCCTTAATTTAGTCTAATTTTCCTTCTTAGGGAAGAATAGCTCCTGCAACTTCTCTCAGAACCATCTATGACTTGGTGCTTCCTCTGAGAAAAGCTGTTAAGATGTTATTCTTTGCTTCTGAAATGTTCTCAGTAGAAAAGAGTGATGGTGATGGTGTCATTCGTTGTTGTTATCACCTTTGTCTGCCTCCATCCTGGCTGTCATGATTTCTCCTTTCTTTGATTATCCTTCCTAGTGTAGACTCTTCCTGAGTGAGGATTTTTGGTTCTGGCATGCTGACAATACATAAACCAGGTAGTAGCAAATGCCCCTGGGATCCCTGTTTCTATTCGAAAAGAGGTGGCAAAGTTGGAAGAATAAAGTATAGCAGGGTTATCTCTACCCCTAAGCTTTACTTATGGTCAGTAGTAGCTTTGTCAGATGGGATGAAGCTGATATCCAACCCAAGGTTCCCTTCAGAAGATGCAGAGTTAGGTTCAAAGTATGAGACATAATATCTTGTCCAGCTATATATACTCCATCATCTGAAATACAGAGTTACAAACATAGTCCTGGAATTCAGGTAAGGTGAGAAAGACAGAGTGTGTCTCAGCATCCTCTCCAGCTCCCTCACTCCTCTTGCTGGTACCCAGAAGCTTTCTAAGGCATTTCCTTTGTTTCTGCATGTATTCAGATGAAGCTTATAGTCACCCAGTGAGTGCTGCTGCTGCTGCTAAGTCGCTTCAGTCGTGTCCGACCCTGTTGAACCCCATAGATGGCAGCCCAACAGGCTTCCCCATCCCCGGCATTCTCCAGGCAAGAACACTGGAGTGGGTTGCCATTTCCTTCTCCAATGCATGAAAGTGAAAAGTGAAAGTGAAGTCGCTCAGTCGTGTCCAACTCTTAGTGACCCCATGGACTGCAGCCTACCAGGATCCTCCCTCCATGGGATTTTCCAGGCAAGAGTACGGGAGTGGGTTGCCATTGCCTTCTCCAACCCAGTGAGTGAGTCAGATTTTAATGCCCTTATTGCCCTATCATTAATACTAAATCCTTCATTTGTCCTTTTCTACTTCCATTTAAGCCACTGCACAGTAGGTAATAAGGGAAAGTAATACATCTATAGCACATTACACTTCATGCCCATTTTGCATATACTCACCATAAGGAAATGACCCTCTTTAATGGATAATAAGCCTTTGACTGTGTGGATCACAATAAACTGTGGAAAATTCTGAAAGAGATGGGAATACCAGACCACCTGACCTGCCTCTTGAGAAACCCGTAGGCAGGTCAGGAAGCAACAGTTAGAAATGGACGTGGAACAACAGACTGGTTCTAAATAGGAAAAGGAGTACATCAAGGCTGTATATTGTCACCCTGCTTATTTAACTCATGATGCAGAGTACATCATGAGAAACGCTGGGCTGGAAGAAGCACAAGCTGGAATCAAGATTGCCGGGAGAAATATCAAGAACCTCAGATATGCAGATGACACCACCCTTATGGCAGAAAGTGAAGA